>PPKU02000038.1:54657-108603 GCA_003706265.2 Nakazawaea holstii | reverse complement strand
GCGACACTTTTAAGATTGGCATCTGAATGATAATTTGACATCCTTCCTCTTTTTGGTTTTTTTCTTCCGGATTCAGTGGTTGATGTTGGTTGTTGTAAAGCTGATGGATACAAGTGAGTTGGCATTAGCAGCTCTGACATTTGAACTGCAGTTGGCATTTTCGGTTCTGGAAGTTTAGAATTAGTTGGTTGTGGTAATCTTGAAACATCTACACTCGTTGCCTTCAACCCGGCTTCCGCGAGCTTGAATGCCAAATCGTCACCTTTCGGCAACTTGATACTTCCCCAAATGGAAACACTGTCATCGTTGGAGTTATCGACAGGTCCACCCATGTTTGGCCATACCAGAACTGGTGAATTGTCCTTTTTAGATCTTTTAACGAGGATTTTATCTGCCATTTCCAATTCATTGATCACATCAAGATGATTAGTCCACCCATCTTTCAAGTATCCGATTGGAGTTCCTTTGAAAGTAGGTTGTGAGTGAAGGTAATTATTTAAATCAGAAGCAGATGTGAACGAACCATATACAAATAATCTCGTATCAGAGTGATATTTGAGTCGATCAATTTTACCCAATAGTGGCATCAAGGATGTCATCACCTCTTTCGAAAAACGATTCTCTAAAGAGGAAAGAGAGATAGGCTTTTCTTGTGATTTAATAAAATCCATTACTATATGCAACTGCGTACCCAGATGGGAACCTGATACATATGAAGTTGATTTTTGATTGAAGTCATCACAATCTTCTTCATAGCATCTTTTCAAAGATCTTTGATATTCACGGAGAGGTGATATCTTTTGTCCTTTTGAAAATGGTTTAGAAGTTTTTGTAGTAGCAGTAGTAGTAGAAGTTGCCGTAGTGGTAGCTCTTATAGCAGCACTAGCAGCAGTAGCAATATTTGCAGTAGTAGTAGTATTTGCAGTAGTGGTAGCTCTAATAGCGGCACTAGCTGCAAGACTGACCACTCTTTTATGAGATGGTGCAGTTGAGTTTGCGATTTTCAGTTTAAACTGGATCATGGATTTTTGTAACTCAGACATAGTTTTCGATGTCTTGAGTACTAGAGATGCAGTCAAAAAAAATTATGGCCAATAATTGCAGAACAGGGGTTTCTTTTATATGGAAAGCTGAACAGACCAAAATTTATGCTCAGAGTTGAGTTTGGCGAACACTACTTTTTATAATTTCCCTTTGCGGCTTTATTAGAAGGGGATAAGGAAGCTGGCTGTTCTGCAATTGGTACTAAGTCCGTTATGGTCAATTATTCAAGTGTAACCATTACTGCTGACTTAAACAAAACATTAGAACCAAGTGCACCGTTCAAAATTCCCATCTCTATGCACACATAATTTATTTATAAGATGTAATTAGACAGATTTTGGGTATATGATAATGAAAAGAGCAAGAGATTGAAGAAAATATAAAATTCAACGTTTCTTATACCTTACTTCCTGATATATGTATTTCTCTCTGTTGCATTCTATGAAGCGCAGAACGCGGTAACTTTTTGTTTGAATAAATGTTCTTTTCAAAGCTGCTTTAACATCAGATATGTAAAGATAGCCATGACGCTGCAGTTCCCCTATCCATTGGGATCGTTTTTCCAAAACAGACTTTCGATTGATTTTCACACTGGTATTCAAGTTAGCATCAAATTCAAATTTCTCTCTTACTTTTGGATCACAAAGTTCGAGACATATTATGAGCGTGTAAAAAGCATCATTACCGGGGTTTTGAAGATTGATATAAGGAATCACCAAAAAATCAAGAATCTCCTTTATTGAAGTTTTGTCACTGCCCGATGAAATACTCCAAACTCTTTCGATATCCAAAATTGGTACATCTCGTGGCAATACCAAACTGAGGAGTTCGGGCCAATCAGTAGCTTGTGATATTCCATGTCCAACTAAAACAGTTTTCATCTTGAACATCTCAGGTATCATTATGAAATAATAATGGAAAAGATGTTGTAAAAATACTATTGCATCCAGTCTTTTCATAATCAAGCTTTCACCACCTGTGTAATAGTTTTCCTTGGAATATTCCCCATTGTTTAAACCATCTTGATCTTGAATTATAATATGAACTCTTGGCAAATACCAACAATCATTACTCTTTCTTCCTGGTCGTTTACTAGAGTCAAATATTGAAATACCCATCTCTGTTACCACTTTTTGATCTTGGTCCCAACCGCCTATATCTATACTAACTAGAATTGTCAGTTTTAAAAAAACTAAATCAAAGAGGGGCAAGAGGAAATCTTGTAAATACAGATTACTTGGGCGACAGTTAGAACATTGGGTGTAATAATCAACCGATACTTTTCGTCTAGAAATTGATTTCTCTGAAATAGGCCCTTCTTCAAGAGCCCATTCGTAATTTCGTGTATAACTGATTTCATGAATTTTCTCCACTTGTGAAAGAATGTTGTCTAAAGTCTTGCGTAGACTCATTCTAAACTTAAATGCTGTTGTTGAATTATAACACTAGCGTAACCAGTCCACTGTTTATATTGAGTAAATAACAGTTTCTTGTATCAGTTGATTGTTAATTCATCAAGTGATTGAATTTAGCAACTGAATAGTAATTATGTTTGATTTGTTTGATTCAACAATTAGGTTAATAATTTTAACTAATTTGTATCTATAAGTTTTAATAAAATAAAAATTGGCAGAATAAATTGAGAATTACAGAATTCAATAATGCTTACAGTAAGTGTCATTAAACTAGGAAAACATCCGCTAACTAGTTAACTCATTTCCAGTTTCTCTAGTTTTTGACTCTTTGCTATCCTTTTAGCATTAAATGTGCATATGCAACATTAAGCTATTTAAAAAACTAAAAACTATAATCAAAAAATCCCATCAGCTTACAAGCACTGTTTAACGAGGCCAAATGTCTTGATTAGAGCTTCTTTGAAATCATCAATACGTTCATGCTCGACTATCTTCAGAGTCATCTGTAAGTAAGATGTACCGCTCACCAATGAACTATAATTTGATTCATTTACCTTTCTCAGCAGCCTTATTTGTGGATTGCATAAAGCAAGACATACTAATAAGGTATAGTAGGCATCATTACCAGCCTTGTGAAGATACAGATGAGAAATTTTCATGAAACTGAGAATTCTTGTTAATGAATTGTATTTTGTTCCCATTGTAGTGGCCCAAATTTTTTGAGTATCTAATCCTAGTGTACTTCGTGGGAATGTGACTTCCATTCTTCTGAGCCAATCAATATCTCCTTTTAATGCATGTCCGACTAAAACGGTTTCAATACCAAACTTTTTGGGAATCAAAATGAAATAATATTGAACAAGAGCTTGCAAATATCTCTTAGTGTCTACTTTATTCATGATCATGGCTCTATCACCACTGAAATTGTACTTGTTATCCAGAACGTACTTACCATTATACAAATCTTCGTATTCTTCAATAACCACATGTATGCTTTCCAAATGTGAGCGCCTTCCCTTTTCCTTGCTATCTTGCACTGTTGGGTCATAAATGGAAATACCAATCTCTGTTATTAAATCATTGTTTTGCTCCCAGGCTTCAATATCTATACAGAACAATATTCTCGGTTGAACATAAGCCAAATTCATAGCACGGACAAGGTAATCATAATTGCTATCATTCCATAAATTTGGATGGGCTTGGAATTCCTCATTTAAACTGTCTGTGTATTCTTCAAGGTCGTTTCTTCGCTTGGATATCGACTGATATGATAATTTCCCACTATCGACACCATCTTCAAAGTGTTCAACAAAATCATAGCCATATTGATACTCAACTGTTCTTAAGACATCTTCTAGCGTATCACGTGCGCCCATTGTGAGCCAGTTGAGTTCTCCAATGGAACAATCGTAATTGAACCAAGTTAGAACGAGTTACAGTTTCATTTCTGTGAAACATGAAAAAGTTACGACTCAATTACGAAACAACCAAATCAGGGAAAGGTAAAAAAAGAGGAAGTCAAAATAATCAATCTATTCACTTCAACTACTGATGGCTTGTCAGTCTACGTCAAGAAGAGTTAGTTCTGTCCGTTGGAAAGACAGAAAGAGGCTGAAGACATGTCACCTTACATTTAAATATCCCAAGTTAAATCTTTTCTAAAGACTCTTTTCCAAATTATACAATCATTAATCATCAAACTAGCGAGACTTATTCATAAACGCTTTGACTTTTGTTATCAGTACCTCACCTTACCAAACGTCTCAACCAACGCTTTTTCAACACTACCATAACTATAGTTGTATTTAGGAACCACCAATTTCTTCGGCTTTTGAGCACCTCTTCTCCAATTAGGCGGCAATAGATCAACCATCAGGCGTCTGTACCACCACATATCATCTTCCACCATCAGTTCATCCAAATCATTTTTCAATCTCGCGTCTGGATCACAGAGTAAAAGACAGAGTAACAAGGTGTAATAAGCATCATTACCAGCGTTATGAAGATACTGATAAGGCATTTTCATGAAGTCGAGCATGCTCGCCAATTTACTGTTTTTAATACCCATCGTTGTTGACCAAATCATTTGAGTATCTAACAACTCTACACCTTCTGGGAATGTGACATTGAGTTTCTTAAGCCATTTGATATCTCCTGATAATCTCTGTCCAACTAACACAGTTTCGATACCAAACATTTCAGGAATCATTCTGAAATAGTAATGAACAAGAGTTTGCACATATCTTATTGCCATACTTTTCTTCATAAGAATGCTTACACCACCAGTGAAATTGTACTTGTTATCCAGCACGTATTTGCCATTAAACAAATCTTCATGTTCTTCAATTATCACATGTATGGTTTGCAAATATGGACGCCTTCCTTTATTTTTGCTTTTTTGTAATGTTGGATCATAAATCGAGATCCCAATCTCTGTTATCAAATCATTGTTCTTCTCCCAGGCTTCTATATCTATACAAAACAAGATTCTCGGTTGAACATAACCTAAATTCATCGCACGGACAAGATAATCAAGTTTTCCCTTTTTCCATAAAAAAGGATGATGAGGAAATGACGATGTCAAGCTATCAACGTATTCATCAACGTCATTCTCTCGCTTGGATATAGATCGAGGTGATAATCTTCCTCTACCGATCGCGTGTCTATAGTGGCCCACGTAATCAAATCCATATTGTTCCTCAACTATCTCTAAGACTTCTTCCAACGTCTCTCGTGGACTCATTGCCCTAATAATAATCATAAAAGCCGATAATGAATGAACTCCCACTGTACACACAACTTTATAAAAAATGTGTCCAACTCAGTGTAATGGTGTCACAGATGTTTCAAAAGTTTTACGGTACTAAAAAGAACGTTCCAGAATACGAGCGACCAAATCGGGTAATCACATCGAATACGGCAGTCGAGATATCGATCATCTAATAAGCAACGTAATCACTACTACTACAAGGTACAACACTCATATGATTAGACACAAGTATGGATCAACAATATAAACCATTCAGGAGGAGACGAGATTCATTTGCCACAAAGGAGGAACTCAAACCACCACGTCCACCGCCTAAACCTTTATCATTGAAGATCTTTATCATATCAACTCATTTGTTAAACATCCTTTTCCCAATATTACACCATTTTTATAGTCCCAAGAGATATTATTTCCCCGTTTCGAAAAGTTTCAATCACTTGACATATGGTTATGACGTTCATTTAAGTTTCTATTTGCAATGTTGTTTATTGGCGGTGTCGTTGTATTTTGGTCCGTTTCAAGATGAAATCGGTATATTGTTTGGATTTTTATTCATAGTTGGTTGCTTTATTGGGTTTCCACTACAATTGATATATTTTGGGTTTATCATATGGGTTACTGTTTATTTGTATTGGTAAAAGATTTAAAGGTTGGTTGGTTGGTGTTTTTCGAAATTCAAAGGCAAGTATTAGCTATAAAGATTATTACAAATAGAAACATATAAAAGAAAAAGGGCATATTTATAAATATATGTTTGATGATGGTAGTGATGATGATGTTGGTGATGATGAAGTTATGGTTGAGAAGGATAACTCATCTCTTTCGTCAATGTATGACAATCCACATAATTCTTTCCCCCTTTTTTTTTAGCATTTATCCAATACTGTTGTATATGTTTTTGCTGTCAGTATATTGCAAACGCTCTTTCTGTCTCTCTATCTCTCTCTCTCTTGTGAAAAATTCTCTATTGAGAAGCACATTGAACACCTGGACCAGCACCTTCTTCATCGTCATCTTCGTCATAGTTGTTGCCACCTCTTGCACCTGATGGTCTATGCTTAGAAGGATCAACCTCGGTTAAGACAACATCATCAACAACGGCATCTTTTGGAATCTTAACTTGCTTTCTTGGAGGTAAGATTTTTTCCAATGCTTTCAAGTTTTCTTCAGATGTGAAATTATTTTCTGGGAATTCAATTTCAAATTTAACAAACAAATTACCAAAATGACCCATTCTTCTAATTGGCATACCTTTACCTTCAATTACCTTGACAGCACCTGGAGAAATGACCTCACCTGGGATGATATCAACTTTTATGTAATCACCACTGATATGTTTAAAAGCAAGTTCACCACCGGCCAATGCAGTTAATAAATCAATCTTGGCTTCATAATACAAATCATCACCCTTTCTTGTGAATAAATCATGTGGCTTTTCATCAACAACAAAGACAACATCACCTGGAATAACACCTGGCAGTTGATCAGCTTCTCCACTAAAGACAATACTTTGACCAGCTTTCATACCAGCATCGATATGAACTTCCAAGATTTTTCTTTCACTATTAGTCTTCTTACCAGAACATGTCTTACAACGATCTTTTGGATCGATGATTTCACCTTCACCTGAACAAGCTTCACAAGTGGTTTGGAATCTTTGAATCATTGGACCCATTTGTCTGGTGACAAATTTGATACCTTGTCCACCACATGAAGTACACTTCTTGACAGCTCCCTCTTTACCACCTTTACCATCACAAGTCTTACACAATACCGTCTTACTCAAGGCCAACTTGGCAGTTCTACCCTTGTACAACTCTTCCAAGGTACAACTTATAGTATGTCTGATATCTTTACCCTTTTGTGGACCTCTACTACGTTGACCACCTCCCATACCTCCTCCACCAAAGAACTGTGAAAACAAATCTTCCATTCCACCGCCCATGCCTCCTCCCATTCCACCGGCACCGTTCAAACCTTCTTCTCCGTACTGGTCATAGACTTCTCTCTTGTTAGGATCCGATAACACTTCATAAGCAGAAGAGATCTCCTTGAATTTTTCAGCAGCTTCAGGAGAAGAGTTTTTATCTGGATGATGTTTCAAAGCACCTTTTCTGTAGGCTTTTTTCAATTCTGCATCTGACGCGGATGGCGAAACACCCAATACGTCGTAGAACTTTGTATCTTTAACCATGATTCAGGATGAATAAACTGGATATAGTGATTAATAATCAATCGAAGTGTGATGTGTTGATCAGAAAGAAAATAAAAGTATTTGCCTTCATTTTTTTTCTGGAAATTTTTTTTTTTTTTTTTTTTGTTTTGGATTTTTTGGTGGACGATTAAGAAGAAGGAGAAGTTAAATAGAATTCAATAGAATAATTTATAAACTTGTCTGTATGTATTCATAGATCTATACACATAAGGAGAGTACAATACCACTATAAGATGTCATAGACCCTACTAAGTACTACCATTGTAATAAATGAGCAATCTCTTAACAGTAAAATGAAATTCTTTCACGCCAACAACAGCACAACAGCAGAATTGACAGCGCGGCACGGGCAACTAAGAATCATCCAGCATGTTCAACAATACTGCTCGTCATCTTACCATTGGCATCAAAAGTGTGCTTGAATTGTTCTGGCACTGGCACTTCTTTGAAGTCTCCGTCCAATTCATCATCTGGGACGTTGACGTTCAACAGTGTTGTAGAAGAAGTGAAAATATCGGTATTCATCGAAGTCTTGGCCAAATATATTTGACCCCCATCGGATTGATCAATTGAAATCAATGGAGTTGTGTTCAAGACTTGAATACCAAACTTGATACATTTGATGACATCGATACCTGATACCAACGAGTCAACGACTAATGCAACTTTATTACATTCGTTTAACGATATAGCATTAACTTTACCTTTAATTTGAATAGTGACATTGTTACATTTGGCAATGAAAACACTTTGATGCATTTCACCATTTTCAATGACAAGTTCATGATTATCTTCGATATTTTCAATGACCCATTTGGTGTCGACTAATTCCATCTTTGCCGGTTTCTTTGTAGGCTTTTGTGATAAACTAGTTGGTTTCTTTGGTGGAACTGGTTTCTTCGAAGCAGGTGGTGCAGGAACTGTTGACGATGATCTCAATTCTGGATTCTTATGAGTCATTTGAGACTTGTCAACTTTCTTTAAACCTTTTGTTATGTTTTCACCTTGATTCAAAGCACTGAAAACAGCATTCATACCAGTTTCAGATTTTGGTTCCGAATCTGTTTCAAAAATTGAAGCTGGTGGAGGTGGAGGTGGTGGTGGAGGAGGAGCAGCTCCACCTGCAGCAGCAGCAGGTGTAGGAGGTGCAGCTTCACTCTTGGAACTTGCAACTGGTTCACTGCTGTCAGCTTTCAAGGCATCTTCAAGTGGTCCACCTTGTGGGTTCCAAGATGGTCCAGTAGCATGATATTCCTTGACATAATTTTTCAAACTGTCAAAAATCGATAAGAAGGATTTTGCCCATTCAACTTGTTTTGGATCTGATTCTTTGTAATCCTTCATAATTCTGTTGGCCCAAAATTGGGCAGCATCTTTGTAATCCGGGATAAAACTGACAGGAGTATCCATAACAACCCAACCCAAGACAGGACTTCCTTCGGCCAAAGTACTCAAATGGCTAAATGATTTGGATTGACGATTTTCATCTTTCACCTTGATAATCTTTTCGATCTCTTTGTTTATTGGATTCAAAGCATTGGCAAACAGTGGATCGGTATTTGCAACTTTTTTAGATTTAGAAACTGCAAGTAAAAATTTCCTCTCTTCAACAAAGGCATTGACAAAATTTTCAACCAGTTCACCGACAATAGGATCAATCTCCTTTGAAAGTTCAAGGAATGGAGTCAAATTATCTGCGATAAAATTATCAAACAGTAAAACTTGTTTAGGTGTCTCAATTGCTTCAGCAACTGGTGTTGACTTGGATTCAGCTTGATTCAGCTCAATGGCACCAGCACTTGCTGCTGTTGTTGCCGAAGATGATGATGCCGTTTCAACAGATCCCAAAGCAGGAGCTACATGTTTACCAGCAGCTTCCTCTTGAAACACTGTAACATCTTCTAAACGCGAAGTAGCGGCTTCCAAACTAAATATACCGAGTTAGCCATTGCAATTGGTTGAAATGAGTGCAAGAAAAACTTACCGTTTCAATAAGGTGACCAAGTTGTAACCTTGAATACTATACAGATTACTTGGTTCCGAGTTAGCACTCATCTTTTGTAGCTGTGTATGTGATGGGTTACTGGTGAATGATAAGGTGTTAAATTTCGAAATTTGAGTTTTGTTGTCAATTTTTTGTGGATTTCTTTCAATTTTCACGTGTAAATGTTTTCGTACTTCTTGTGGAAGAAAATTGATTCAGATTGAAACCATTGGAAAGAGGAATAATTAAGCAGAGAAAGCCATGACTATCAGTAGTAATAGCAGCAGTGGTATAAGGAGTAAGAGTGACAGTCCGATACCTGCTCAACAAATTCACCTTACCAAGGATTTAGTTCTTCCAACATCTCCTGAGCCGATCTCTTCAAATTATGTCGAAGGAGTACCTATTGCTATAGATATAGGTAAGTCACAGATGAGAATTGGATTGACCAACTCTGAACGGCCATCTCATGTGTTCCCATCGATATTGGCGAGGTTTAGAGATAGGAAGCTCAACAAGACATTGACCCTAGTTGGGAATGATGTTTACTTGGATTCGAGTGTCAAATCATCCATGAAAGATCCATTCGATGGGAACTTGATCACGAATTGGGATTACATGGAGCATATGTTGGACTATTCTTTTTCAAGGTTGGGAGTCAATTCTCAAGGTGGAGTGAATAACCCTTTGATTATAAATGAAATTGTAGGGGCTCCATATTCTCATCGTTCAAATATGTACCAGTTGTTATTCGAAGCTTATAACGCTCCAAAAGTCGCCACAGGGATCGATTCCTTATTCAGTTATTATGCGAATGATGGTAAAAATGGATTGGTCATTGGCACGGGGCATGAAGCAACACATGTGATACCTGTGATAAATTCCAAGGCCATCTTAAACGAGACAAAGAGATTGGATTTTGGTGGTAAATCAGCCATATCATACATGTCAAAATCATTATCGTTGAAATATCCCTACTTCCCAACCAAATTGAATCAATTTCAAAATGAAAACTTGTTTAAAGATCATTGTTATGTCTCGAGCGATTATCAACTGGAAATTAAGACAATATTGGACATGGAGAATCTTGTTTCAAAGGACAGATGTATTGAAGTTCCATTTGTTGAAGTTGTCAAGGCTGTCAAAACTGAGGAAGAGATTAGATTGGAAACTGAAAAGAGGAAAGAAAGTGGTAGAAGGTTACAAGAACAAGCACAAAAGAAAAGATTAGAGAAATTAATACAAAAGGAACAAGAATATGAATACTATACAAAATTACAAAATGAAATTGCCAATACTTCTAAAAAACATATTCTTAATACCATCATCAGTGAAGGATTTGAAGATGAACTGGATTTTAAGAAGTATTTGGGAAATCTTGAAAAATCCTTGAAAAGGGCAAGAAATCAAGATATTGGTGAAGATGAACACAAGGAGGAACCGTCATTCCCATTGGTGGATATCCCAGATGATCAATTGGATGAAGATCAAATAAAAGAGAAGCGTAAGCAAAGATTAATGAAATCCAATTATGATGCAAGACAACGTGCTAAACAGGAAAAGGAACTGGAGCGTTTGAGGAAAGAGCAGGAAGCAGAGAAGGATAGAATATGGAGAGAAACCGATAAACAAGGTTGGATCAATAGTAGACGAGAAAAATTACAAGCCATATTGGAAAAGCGTAAAGATCGAAAGAAATTAAAAGAGGAATTAAATGATAGGAAATCACACGCAGCACAATTGAGAATGAGAAACATTGCTTCCTTAGCTGCTGGTGATGATAAAAACGGGGTTGATAGTGCAGTCAATCCAAAGAGAAGAAGAGGAGCAACATCATCTGCCACTATAGATAATGATCCAAATGATAATTTTGGTGCCAATGATGATGATTGGTCTATTTATAGAGATATTGCCAATGTTCAAGATTCAGAGCAGGAAGAAGAAGAGGAAAAAGTATTGGTTCAATTGGAGCAAGAGTTGTTAGAACATGATCCTAATTTCACATTCGAAGACACATATGCCAATCAATTTGACTATAAGAAATCCATCGTTCACAAATTTTTAAGAGGACCTACTCCATTTGACTCCGAGGATCAACATCATCAACACCAGATGCATTTGAACGTGGAAAGAATCAAAGTCCCAGAGATTTTCTTTGAACCTTCTATTGCCGGTATAGATCAAGCCGGTATAGCAGAATTGAGTGAAGATCTATTGACAAAGAGATTATCAGGAAATTGCTTCTCTGGTGATTCTTATTTAGCATTACAAGATGTTTTCTTAACTGGTGGTGTCTCCAAATTGCAAGGTTTTAGACAAAGAGTTGTTAATGAGTTTATCTCTTTTCTTCCTACGGAGTCTCCTCTTAACGTGAGAATTGCAGAGGATCCAATCTTGGACGCTTGGAGAGGTATGTCCAAATGGTCACATTCTGAAGAATGTAATAACAGCTATATAACAAAACAGGAGTATGAAGAGATGGGTCCTGATTATATCAAGGAACATAATTTAGGTAATGTTTCATCTAGATAGTTATATTGTATTGTACATTATTTTATTTTTTGCTATTGTGATGATTGAATTGTAAGTTATACATGCCTTTGAATGATTTATCAAGTGATTTCTTTGACTGTTGGTTGTAAACTTAAACCAGTAAAGAAATCAGCAGGTTCAGCCACGAGCTCACGCCCTAGTCAAACGATGAGAATGTCTCAATGAATGACAGTGACTGGGACTCCAAGCTTTTCCATTTCTAAACATCGAAATGTTTTAAAAATCTTTATTTCTCAATAGATGTTAATAGATCTATCCCTTTTTTTCTTCTTTTGAAAATTACAAATCTAAACAACATATATAATGTTAGACCTCTATGGCACAAGTCTAAGCCACAACGTATCTAAAAGCTTTTGTTACCATAATCGTGTGAATATCTGGTGAGTGGGCAATCCATTGTTGATTTTCAATGAATAACAATTGTCTTATCAGTACGAGAAGAATTTCTATCTACAACTTCTATTAGTCAGCCAAAAAAAAAAAAATTCTTTATAAGGGATTTTTATACATCGTAATTGCACAACACGGTATATTTTTATCCTATTGCATGAAAAGTACAATAAGAACCATGACCGAGCAATTCCCCAAATACCAAAAGGCTATTATTGTTGGAGAAGATAATCCTCCACAATTCCGTTCATTGAACCATCTGATGATGACAAAATTGTCATTAGAACCAAGGCATTTGCATTAAATCCAACAGATTGGAAACACATTGCTTTTGGCCCAGTAGTTAATTCAATTGTTGGATCTGATGTCTCAGGGGTCGTTGTTAAAGTTACAAACTAACTCGCACTATTGAAGAAAATCCGCTGGCGGAAATAGCCGTCAGCTCAGGCGTCAAACCCATTTGTTCATAAGATGGGGATCTTGTGATTCACACAGGTGGCCGATCAACCTGATAAGGATTCCTATGAATTGTGAGGCTCTGATAAATTCGAGAAGAATTCCACAACTTTTATTAATAAGCAAAAAAAAGCTCACACTATAAGAGACTTGATTTTTCTCACACTTTCACATCAATATATTCTTCAATAAGATATATACTTTTATAATCCTTTAAACACACATTATTTAACATGACTGAACAATTCCCTAAAGAAGAGAAAGCTATCATTGTCGGAGATGACAATCAACCAAAAATCGCCACTATCCCATTCATTGAACCAACTGATGATAAAGTTGTAATCAAGACCAAAGCATTTGCCTTGAACCCAACTGATTGGAAACACATTGCTTTTGGCCCAGTAGTTAATTCAATTGTTGGATCTGATGTCTCAGGGGTCGTTGTTAAAGTTGGGAAAGATGTCAAGGGGGGATTTCATGTTGGTGATAATGTTTCCACTCTTCTTCGTGGTTGCTATAAGCCAATTCCATACCCAGCTGCATTTTCAGAATATGTTAATGCCAACCCATTGACCACTATCAAGTACAATTATGATTTGAAATTATCAAGCGAAGAGAAAATTCCTTCAGGTAAAATCACAACTTATGAAGGAGCAGCTGCTACAACGTTGTCATTAGTCACAGTTGGTCTTTCATTTTATTATTCATTAGGTTTAGACAAGAGTAACGATTACTCTAACGAGTCTATTTTGATTTGGAGTGGGGCTACTGCCACCGGTTCAATTGCTATTCAAGTTGCCAAATGGTTGGGATTCAAGGACGTTATTGTCACTGCTTCTCCAAACAGATTTGAATATTTAAAAGAGTTAGGAGCTACTTCATTGTATGATTATAAAGATCCAGAAGTTGTCTCCAAGATCAGAAAAGATTTTGGTGATAATATCATTTATGGTCTTGACACTTTTTCAACCAAGGAAACTTATTCCAATACTTACGAAACTTTGTCAAATTCCAAACCTGTGACCATTGACAATTTGTTGATTTTAGGAGAAAAAGATCTCGAGGTTCCATTGAAAACAAACAAAGTCAAATTTGGTTCAACAGTGGTATCTTTGGTAAGTGGTGAAGACTTTGATTTTTTCGGAGCTTCACTCAAAAGTGAAAAGACCTTGATTGAAAGAGTAACAAAGTTCCACGAGGACATTCAGCCTTTGATTGATAAACAGGTTCTTAGTCATATTCCATTATCAGTACTCCCAGGTGGCTTTGATGGTTTGATTAAAGGTTTGGAGATCTTGAAAGAGGGTTCATATGGTAATGAGAAATTTGTTGCCAGATTATAAAAGCGTTTTTCAAAGGACTTACTTAAAAATAACATATAAAAGCTCAATATTCTCAAGAGATCGTAGAGGAAGCAGCCCTTTATTTCATTTGAAAATATATCACCATCTTGCTTGGTATGTAAAACGAATATGGGGAGCAACGATATATAGCTTTCTGAATCATTTAGATTTCCACAGTTAATTTTCTTTCCATGTCGAAAACTACTTATATTAATGTTATACTTTCATGAAAGTGAACATCTTGAATACATTAACCATTGATCATTCTGTCGTTCATTCTATTATCAACAGACCAGCGAATGGAATTAACTGTAGGACCACACCTTGATACTTCATGAGCGGCGTTTTTGAATGTTGAAAATCTGAAGTAATAATCACGTTT
Organism: Nakazawaea holstii; assembly: GCA_003706265.2. Lineage (NCBI taxonomy): Eukaryota > Fungi > Ascomycota > Pichiomycetes > Alaninales > Pachysolenaceae > Nakazawaea > Nakazawaea holstii. Next base: position 94,051 of record PPKU02000038.1, on the reverse strand, counting down.
CAAAAAGTCAACGCTCCGCCTTACTTTGGGGTTTCCATTCAATCCGCCCATTAATAGCCCCAGAAACTACATAGAAAGGAGGCTGCAACAGGCGGAATTGTCTACATAGAGTCGATCATGGGGCTCTTGGTTCTGTCCCCATTTTTTTCAACTTCATTTTTTTCAACTTCGTGATTTCGACCTGCTTTCGTAGACCATTTCAAGTTCCAAATACATTCTGGATACTTGGCAGCGAATCGCGTTCACGATTTCTGGAGTGGTATTAACAATGGTGCCAACAAGTGTCTTTATATTTTGTTCTCTCTCTTTCATCTTGATTCGCTTTTGGATCACCACTCTCTATATTTAATATGCTTAGATAAAATGAAATCAATCGAGTTGGCATTCCATTATAAGTCTCAATTCTCCGCATCCAAAGGCCAATAGCTGCTCAGGAATTAAGCCTCATTTGGCAAGCTGATATTGGCTCGTGGTCTGAGTGTGGCTCTCTTATAGTCAGCTGTGCAATAAACTGACACAATCAATGATTTCCTTAAGCAGCAACCACGATCCGACGAACATTGAGAAATTGACATCACACGAATAGAGTTATCTCTCAGCATCAGACAGTTGAGTCACCAACCGTCATCAGCTTTGAAATGGTGCCGAAAGTGTTCAGTCCAATTGTAATCCTGTGTAATGATTTAGCGCTATGAATATCTTAGCACAGTGAATGAATCCCGCTACCATATGACCTGATCCAGCTGTTCAACAAATAATTCCCTGTACCTTATGACCTGATTCAGCAATTCAACAAATGAAACCCAACTGAATTCCAAAATTTATAAGACCAATAACTGCCGATTCACAACAATAACCCAAACCACCAACACCACCACCAACCCTTAGCCATCACAAAATCCATACTCAGCGCCATTCATCTTTTATACATTCTATAGAAACCAACAATTGAATCAGAAACCACTTCATCACTATAATGAAGAAAGGAAACAAAATATAATTCAAAAGTAATTGAACTCAATTTCTTTAAAATAATATTTTTGGTTTTGTGATAGTTGGTTTTGTGGTCAACTTGAATACTTATTCTGTTTCACGTTCATTTTTTAAACAGGGATACTCTCAACAATATACATATCTCTTTGATGAAACTATCTGCCTGTGATCTTTGATTGTTAAGCGTGTCAATACAAACCCCGATAAGAGTCTCCCTGCATACATAAATGATTTGATAGAAAACACATTTTTTTCTCTTTAGACTATCGCCTACAAACTAACTCGCACTATTGAAGAAAATCCGCTGGCGGAAATAGCCGTCAGCTCAGGCGTCAAACCCATTTGTTCATAAGATGGGGATCTTGTGATTCACACAGGTGGCCGATCAACCTGATAAGGATTCCTATGAATTGTGAGGCTCTGATAAATTCGAGAAGAATTCCACAACTTTTATTAATAAGCAAAAAAAAAGCTCACACTATAAGAGACTTGATTTTTCTCACACTTTCACATCAATATATTCTTCAATAAGATATATACTTTTATAATCCTTTAAACACACATTATTTAACATGACTGAACAATTCCCTAAAGAAGAGAAAGCTATCATTGTCGGAGATGACAATCAACCAAAAATCGCCACTATCCCATTCATTGAACCAACTGATGACAAAATTGTCATTAGAACCAAGGCATTTGCATTAAATCCAACAGATTGGAAACACATTGCTTTTGGCCCAGTAGTTAATTCAATTGTTGGATCTGATGCCTCAGGGGTCGTTGTTAAAGTTGGTAAGAATGTTGAGGGTTTCAAAGTTGGTGACGTTGTTTCCACTTTTACCCATGGTGCTTTCAAGCCAATTCCATACGCTGCTGCATTCTCAGAATATGTTAATGCCAACCCATTGACCACTATCAAGTACAATTATGACTTGAAATTATCAAGCGAAGAGAAAATTCCTTCAGGTAAAATCACAACTTATGAAGGAGCAGCTGCTACAACGTTGTCATTAGTCACAGTTGGTCTTTCATTTTATTATTCATTAGGTTTAGACAAGAGTAACGATTACTCTAACGAGTCTATTTTGATTTGGAGTGGGGCTACTGCCACCGGTTCAATTGCTATTCAAGTTGCCAAATGGTTGGGATTTAAGGACGTTATTGTCACTGCTTCTCCAAACAGATTTGAATATTTAAAAGAGTTGGGAGCTACTTCATTGTATGATTATAAAGATCCAGAAGTTGTCTCCAAGATCAGAAAAGATTTTGGTGATGATATCATTTACGGTCTTGACACTTTTTCAATCAAGGACACTTATTCCAAGACTTATCAATCTTTGTCAAACACCAAACCTGTATTTTTAGACAACTTATTGGCATTAGCTGAAAAGGATCTTGAAGTTCCATTGAAAACAAACAAGGTCAAATTTGGTTCAACATTGGCTTATTTGGCAAATGGTGAAGATATTGATTTCTTTGGAACTTTCCTCAAGAGTGAAAAGGAATTGGTTGAAAGAACTCAAAAATTCCACAAGGACGTCCAACCTTTGATTGACGAACAAGTTCTTAGACATATTCCATTAACAGTTCTCCCAGGTGGCTTTGATGGTTTGATTAAAGGTTTGGAGATCTTGAAAGAGGGTTCATATGGTAATGAGAAATTTGTTGCCAGATTATAGGTGTACTTGTTGTATTATCAATTTCAAAACAACTTTAACAACTATGTAGCAGACTAAGCAAATATGATAGATATTTTTTCTTTATCAAAGTGATTTGATAATGATGTGACATACAATAGTTACAAAATGCATGTAAAAATTGCGTAAAGCTTAAGATAATTGCGCTTTTCAATTCCCTCTTTAGGCAAACCATCAATGCAATGCTCACACAAGAGATGTAGTTAGAGCCATTATGTAAAGTAAGAGGTTACTAAATCAAATGGTTATGATCATCAGTTATCATGTAGTCGAACCCTGAATTCTTGAATAACTCTTGCACTTCAGTTTTGATTTCCAATAAAAAAAAAAAAAAGTTGATATCTGGATTTCCCCACTTAATCAATTTGACTAATCAACACAAGAGATGAGATGAGATACACCGCACAAATTTTTTCGGATCGGTAAAGAGTTACCCTTGGCGACAATAGCGCGATTATTTGCAGTGCCACACCCCCTTCACATATTTATATGTGGATCAGACAAAAGGGAAATGGACCAACGGATCTTTTTGGATACGTTTTAATTAAATAGCAACTGGAACTAGCAAATTTGCCAAAAACTATATAAAAGGTGTGTGGAATAGTACACTTTTCTAAATTAATATCCTTACACACTTATACATTCAGCATGGCACAACAATTTCCTAAAGAAGAGAAAGCAATCGTCATTGGAGATGACAAGAAACCACATATTTCCCAAATTCCATTTATCGAACCAACAGATGATCAACTCGTTATCAAGACGAAGGCATTTGCTTTGAATCCAACTGATTGGAAACACGCCAGTTGGAACCCCATTGTTAATTCAATTGTCGGATCGGACACATCGGGTGAAGTTGTCAAGGTTGGTAAGAACGTTGAAGGTTTCAAAGTTGGAGATACCGTTTCTACAATGCGTCATGGTGTTTACAAGCCTCAACCTTATCCTGCTGCATTTTCTGAATATGTCAATGCTAACCCGTTGACTACTATCAAGTACAATTATGATTTGCAGTTGTCAAGCGAGAAAAAAATCGAGTCAGGAAAGATCACAACTTATGAAGGAGCTGCATCTTTGTCATTATCGTTATTCACAGTTGGTTACTCGTTTTACCATTCATTAGGATTGGACAAAGATAATGATTACTCTAACGAATCCATTTTAATTTGGAGTGGAGCCACCGCGGCTGGTGCAATTGCCATTCAAGTTGCCAAATGGTTAGGATTCAAAAATGTTATTGTTACTGCTTCTCCACACAGATTTGAGTACTTGAAAGGCTTGGGTGCTACTTCATTATACGATTATAAAGATGCTAAAGTTGTTTCAAAGATTAGAGACGATTTTGGAGACGGCATCATTTACGGACTTGACACTTTTTCAATCAAGGAAACTTATTCGAATACTTATCAAACTTTGTCAAATACCAAACCTGTATTCATTGACAATTTGTTGCTCTTGGGTGAAAAGGATCTTGACGTTCCATTGAAAAAGAACAAGGTCAAATTTGGTACAACCTTGGTTTACGTAGCTGAAGGTGAGGATGTTAATTTCTTTGGAAGCGTAGTCAAAGCTGACAAGGACATTGTTCCACAGTTTAAAAAATTTAACAAGGACATCCAACCTTTGATTGATAACCAAGTGCTTAAACATATCCCATTAACGGTTCTCCCAGGTGGCTTTGATGGTTTGATTGAGGGTTTGAAGATTTTGGAAGGAGGCTCGTACGGAAATGAAAAATTTGTAGCAAGATTATAGGTGGATATATAAGCTCAATTGAATTGATATTAAGCGGAACACTTGTAGTGGATTTCCATTTCTTTGGAAACAGATTTTGCAATAGTGTTCCCATAGGTAAGTCACCAGAACAACATTTCCATGAGTGAAGTACGGTTTTTTCCACAGCCTATTGAAGGCAACTCCATAGATCAATGCTCACGAGGGAGATGAGGTTCATCAAGAGGAAGCCAAATCAAAAGATGTTGAACGCCATTTGTAAGACATCATCTAAAAAATTTTCCACACCTGATACAATAATAGATTTGACTGGTATGACAAGATGAGATGAGATGAGATACGATGAAGAAAATGGAACAGATTCGTTTCCAAATGATGAAGGACTACCTTTGAGGTCAATGGCTCAATCAATTGCAATACCACATTCCTCTCCACACTTATCTAGATCAACCAGAGTTTAAAATAGTCCATCATTATATTAATAAGCAGTTTAAATTGCCCAATTTGCAAAAATTATATAAAAAGTGTGAACATTTCTTATAAAGAATTTTGGAAATCATCCAAAAACATTTAAAATGGCTGAAAATTTTCCTAAACAAGAGAAAGCAATTGTCGTTGGAGAGGACAACAAGGCAAAAGTCGCCACAATTGACTTCATCGAACCAACAGATGATCAACTCGTTATCAAGACAAAAGCGGTCGCTTTGAACCCAAGTGATTGGAAACAGATCAACTGGGGGGCACCTACCAATGCCATTGTCGGCTCGGATGCATCGGGAGTTATCGTCAAAGTCGGTAAGAACGTTAAAGGTTTCAAAGTTGGTGATAACGTCTCCACGATGCGTCATGGTGTTTACAAGCCTCCTCCTTACTCTGCTGCATATGCCGAGTACATCAATGCTAACCCATTGACTACGATCAAGTACGATTACGATTTGAAGTTAACAACCGAAGAAAAAATTCCATCCGGGAAGATCACCACTTATGAAGGAGCTGCATCTGTGTCATTATCATTGTTCACCGTTGGATTCTCATTTTATTATTCATTGGGATTGGACAAGGACAATGATTATTCTAATGAATCCATTTTAATTTGGAGTGGAGCCACTGCAGCTGGTGCGTTTGCCATTCAAATTGCCAAATGGTTAGGATTCAAAAATGTTGTTGTCACGGCTTCTCCAAGCAGATTTGAGTATTTGAAAGGATTAGGAGCTACTTCATTGTATGATTATAAAGATCCTGAAGTTGTTTCCAAAATCAGAAATGACTTTGGTGATGATATCATCTACGCTCTTGACTCTTATTCAGATAAGGACTCATTTAACAAAAGTTATGAAATCTTGTCAAACACTAAACCTGTCTTCATTGACAATTTGTTAAGGTTGACTGAAAAAGATCTCGATGTTCCATTGAAAAAACATGAAGTCAAGTTTGGTCAAACTTTAGTATATTTAGCTGATGGTGAAGATCTTGTTTTTTACGGAACGGTAATTAAAGCTGAGAAGAGCTTAATTGATAGAACTTCAAAATTCACCAAGGATGTTCAATCTTTAATCGACAACCAAGGTCTTAAACATATTCCATTGACAATTCTTCCAGGGGGGTTCGATGGTATAATTGAAGGCTTAAAGATTTTGGAAAGCGGCTCATATGCTAATGAGAAATTCATATCAAGATTGTAATTTGATATATGAATTATATTGTATATAAACTTGATTATTTTACTTCTTCACTTCAATATATTTTATCATGGAATCCGGTTTATATAATTAATGTACACAAAGCTAAAAAAAATGCAGGATGTTTTCTTTCAATTCTCTTTTTTACCCAACACAACATTTGGATTAATACCTTTCTTTTTCAAATTACGTTTAACAGTTTGTTGGATCAAATCCTTATCTTCATCATTATCAAATTCAGCAAAGTCATCATGAATGATACTTTCTCTTTCCTCTTCAGCTCTTGCTGCATTTTCCTTCTCCTTTGCACCTGCTTTAGATTTATCAAATGGAGATGATGAGATCTTTTTGAATTTAGCAACGTAAAACCCATCAACGTTATATGTATGTGGATAATAACGTCTTGTCAAGTTGATTGAAGAATTGAAATGTTTTCCACGGTAAGAGGTAAATCCTTCCTTACCGATTTGTAAACCGGTATCCACCAATTTCACATTTGGTCTCTTTCTTAAAGCATAATCAACAACAGATTCATTTTCATCAACGGCAACAGAACAAGTGGAGTAAACGATATAACCACCTGTAGCGGAGTTGGCATCGACAGAGTCAATGGCAGATAGCAACAATTGTTTTTGTAAATGAGGAATTTGTATGAAATCCTTTTCAGTTCTTGAAACTTTTACACTTTCATCCTTAGCGATAACACCTGTACCTGAGCATGGAGCATCTAACAAGACTCTATCAAATCCACCAATAACTTTTGGGAATTCTCTTGCATCGTAATTACAAACAATAGTATTTTGACAACCAAGACGATGAATATTAGCTATCAATGATTTAGTTCTTGATTTGTTGAAGTCATTAGCGAAAACACAACCAGTGTTATTCATCATAGCAGAGATATAAGTGGTCTTACCACCTGGAGCAGCAGCCATATCCAAAACTCTTTCATTTTCTTGTGGTGCTAATGCCATGACGGGTAAAAACGATGAAGCTGCTTGTAAAATGTAATGACCAGCAAGGTATTCTGGGGTGGCACCAATTGGTACTTGTGAATCAAACACTTGTAAACCAACTTTTGTCCAAGATCCAATAGGTTGTAAATTCACTCCTCTATTGACCAATGTTTGTGCTAAATCTCTACGTCTTGTCTTCAAAGTATTTGTTCTTATGGTTATTGGTCTAGCAATTTCATTGGCTTCGAAAAACTCCATTGCTTCTGAAGTGGAGAACAAGTTGAACAATTTATCAGCCAAGAATGGAGTATATCCAAAATAATCACATATATCCTTCATTAACCTTTCAACATAATCTGTTCTGCTCTTACCCTCTTCGGCCATATCTTTGAAATTTTCCAAAACTTTTGTAATCTCTATCATTCTTGTTCTTATAGTTGTCAAATCCTTTGGTTGAGCAGCCAATTCAGCTTCTTCTTCAGCTGTTGGTAAAACAATAGCCCTTGGATTTTGTTGTTCAGCTTCTAAGAATTCAGCTTCAGCATCTTCAGCATCTTCTTCTTCTTCATCATCCAATCTTTTGGAGAAGGCTTCCATGTTTTCTGCATTCAATTTCTCCATTTCATCCATATCTGAATCATCATCGGAGAAAACTGGCTTTTCCATCTCTTCCTCTGCTGAATCATAAAACTCATCTCCCTCATCCCCTTCTTCATCTACATCAAACTCATCGTTCAACTCTTCTTCTTCAACGTCTGAGTCATCAAACAAAGTCTTCTTGGCTGCAGACAAGGCCTCCAAGTCAACCTCTGGTAAATCAGCTGGTACTTCTTCTTCGTCTGGTCTTTGCTTCTTTGTCTTTTTAGATGATTTCTTATCTGATGTGTGCTTTTTACTAGATTTCTCAACGGCTTCAGATCCTCTCTTTCTCTTTTGATCTTTCCTCTCTTTCTTTGCTTCCATATCTTCATATGAAGGTGGAGCACCCTGCTTATTTCTAGCTTTTCTACCCATTATTCCCTCTCAATTGTTCAGTCTTGTTCTAACTTTCCAATAGTTAGAAAAGCTCTTTTGAAAAATTTTCTTTTGTGTTTTTTTTTTGTAACAAAAAATTTTTTTTTTTTTGGGAATTTTTTTTTGGAATTTTTTCACAAAGAAGAAAGAGAAGAGATGAGATTGCAGTTGAGATTGGGTTGAAGATGTTTGACAAAGAAACAAAGACTATAAAAGCCGGCCAATTTGTGTTGCTTAGGTTGCCTTCAAGTGGGTTGAAGATCATCGAGCTCAGGGAAGGTGGAGTTATCAATTTGGGGAAATTTGGTTCATTCTTGGTTGATGGAATATTGGGATTCCCATTAGGTCAATCTTTTGAGATTCAAGATGACAAATCTGTCAAGGCCATTCAAAGTTTGACGTATAACGGAGACAAGGAAGACCCTGAAACAAGAGAAGAAGACAAGAGGGCTACCCCAGAGCTGGTTTTGGAAGTCATCAAGAGTAGTGAAAGTAATCAAAACATTGTTGATATTGGATCCAAAATTCAAAAATTGACGAGTGAAGACATTGAAATATTGAAAAAACAACAAGGTGGAGAAGAGTTGATCAATAAGATTATTGAATCCCATGAAGGTTTTGATTTGAAAACTAAATTCTCACAAGAAAAATATTTGAAACGTAAACAACTGAAATTTTTGAGAAGATTTACAATTGAGTATTTAGGTTCCTCACAAATGTTGCAATACTACATTGAAAAAGATATAAATAAGGTATTGGACATGAGCGAAGAGACGTTGGGATTGATGATGAATTTGGCTGATGTTAGACCAGGTGGGAAATATTTGTTAGCTGAAGAGACAGGAGGTGTTGTATTATATGCTATGATGGAAAGAATGAGAGGTGATGGGACTATTGTCCTTGTACATGAGAATGAACATGCAAATATAATTTCATTGAGGAGTTCAAATTTCCCTGAATCTTTGATAGAATCCATGGTTAAACCAATAAATTGGTTACAATTTTTTGAACCAGAAGAAGAGAAATTGGTTTTCAACGAGCAAACACCGGATGAAATTGCCCAATTGAAGCCACATAAGAGAGAGCAATATCATCGTCGTAAACTGAGAGTGGAAGATATCAACAAGACGATAGAGATGTGTCAAGAGGGTGGATTTGATGCCTTGATTTATTGTTCTACAACATACCCTGCCACTTTGATTCCTAAGATTCTTGACACCATTGGCGGTTCCAGACCAATAGTGGTGTATTCTCAGTACAAGGAAATCGTGTTGGAAACACATCATGCAATTGCCAAAGATTTGAGGATCATTAGTCCTAGTATTTTCCAAACAAAAGTAAGACCATATCAAACCATTCCTGGTAGAATACATCCGATGATGACGATGAGAGGAGGTGGAGGATACTTGTTGTGGGCTACAAAAGTCATTCCAAAGGAAGGAGGAGTTACCGCTGTTGGAAGAGGATTTGTTAGGAAAAATGAAAGAAAGAGAAAAGCTGAAGTGGAAGATTCGAAACAAGACGAGGAGTTGAAGAAACTTAAAGAGGAACAATCATAATATAGTGGTACATAATTTTGTCAACACTTTCATAGAGGAATTTGATTTCCACCCAATAACATTTCTAAATTGACCATTCGAGTCTACTCTATAACCAAGAGTCCAACCATGCTCAAATTTCATCAAGCTGATCACATGATTGATCTGTCTGAAACCGGCCAATTCAAATACAAAACCATCACAATTTGATTTCAAAACAACGTTCTCAATGAGCGATGAAAAAACTTCCACATCACCTTCCAATGCCAATCGCGGCTCATATATTCTCACTGATTTTTCCATTCCAGCCAGATGGTTGAATTCCCACGAGGGGATATAAGGCGGATTGGAAACGATCAAATCAAAACCGCCCGTTGTGTTCAATTTTTTCACAACGTCCTTATCAAATAAATCACCAAGTACAAAACTCACCTCTTTACTGTTTGACAATTGAGTTTTATTATGATTCAAATTTTTCTTCGCAAGTGATATGGCTTTATTTGAGATGTCCACGCCGACATATGTAGCTTTTTCAATTTCAGAAGACAACAACAATGGAATACAACCTGTCCCGGTACACATATCCAAAATGTGTAAATTTTTATTAACTTCTTTTAACGCTTCAATTAATTCAAAACACCATTCTTCTGTATCATTTCTCGGTATCAAAACACCGCGTTGGCAAAGAATCTCCAAATCACCAAACGGTTGCGTGCCTAAAATGTATTGGAGAGGTACGTGTCTGGATCTTTGAATAATCGCATCTCGATGCTTCTGCCGCGGTAGTTCATTTCGGATCCATTGTAGCTCTAGTTGGGCTTGTCCAATATCTTTGCATACCGGGATTAAAGACGGTAACGCTCTATCGATTCTGAGTGCTTTCAAGAGAAGCCTGGGGGAGATTCGGGGCATTCATTCATTCATACAAAACACCTCAGAAAATTACACTTTTATATTATGAATTTTTTTTTTCTATTACACAAAGGTGAAAATTGATATATTTACAAGTATTCGAATTCATCTTTCTATATATATATATCTACGAATGCCTGAGATACCACATATAAGCTCTCTTGTGGACATCTAATGGTAAAGGAGATATGACTTCAGAGGCACCAGGTCTTGCTACTGGTTCTCTCAAGAATATGGCATGACATGTTTCAAAAGATATTTCAATGTGATGTGGTAAGATGGCCATTGTACTCAAGAAAGGTCTTGGTTGCCATGGGGTGAAGTAAGTCTTCGATGGGTCTTGTCTACCAAAAAGACCCTTTTGCCAAGGTAAACTGACTTCAACGGTGTGTTCACCTTTCTCTTCAATTTCTTCAGCTGGTGGAACTGGACGATGTCTTCTCAATCCTTTGGTCCAACCGGCATTGTATTGTAATACAGCGGAACTTGGATCTATCTGCAGTTGTTCGGCATCAACTCTGAGCTTATTTTGATAATCACTATGTATTTCATTTATCAATTGTTTGACCTTCCTTATATTGAAAGATTTATCATCTTTTAATTCTTGTCCTTCTTCTGTCTTTGTGGATAACAAGGCTTCAAATTCTTCAACCTCCTTTGCTTGGAATATCTTATTGTTCTCCCCTAATAATGCAATGACATCAATACATTTTTTGGCCAAGTCAGATCCAAATTGTGGTGCAAATTTGGAAGCAGAGATCTTACCTTCGTTTTCGTTGGCAGTCAATATAATATCATGGAATACTGTTGCCCTTGTAGTGTTCTTCTGTTTCAGTAACATTGCCTTAAATATTCTCTCATTTTGTTCTTTGAGCTTTTGTTGAGAGAACTCATCGTTTTGTAAATAATCTTGATCAAATTGGGTTGTTTGAGTTTGTTTCTTTTGTTCCAACTTTTCTTGTTTTTTTAACCAAGCTTCATATGGTCTAGCTTTGGCCTCTTTAACGTATTTATTCCATTTGGCAATTTGAATGTTGTCAATATTGATTGACTCTCTCAAACTTGGTTTCTTTCTACCCAAGGCTTCCAATACCTTTTCCGGCTCCACAGAAAACATGTCACCAGCTTTAAGAGTGTAATTTGGGTACTTTATAGTTGTTCCATTGACCTTGACATGTTTGGCAATGATGAATTGTCTTGCCTGTCTTATAGATGAGGCAAACATGGCTCTGTATATGGCGAAATCCAATCTCTTCTCCAATACTGCAAAAGTTTGCATCATTAAAGGTGTAGGTAATGGTTCAGCTCCACTTAAGGAAGCATCCAATTGGGCAACACCTTTCAATTTTGAATCGAAAAACGTCTTCCATCTTCCCTCCCTTATATGTTCACCGTGATAAGCTCTTGCTTCAGTCTTGGAATACCATTGTTGTCTGAAGGAATTAAGTGGAGTCATCAGGTTTTTAGCAGTCCTCTTCTTGTACAAATTGAAGATGTTGTACTTGTTCATTGAAGAACGAACACGCCCTCTGGCCAACGACTTCAACAACTCTGCTTTTCTAGGCATCTTCTTCTTCTTCTTGTATAGGGTCTTCTGTCTTGCCTCTCTATCTCTATCTCTATCTCTCAATGCTTCAACAAAAATTTGAAAATTTTTTTTTTCTTCGAATTTGGAAAACAGAACAGACAATTGTTTACACGACCAATCACGGTAAGTAGACACCAGAGACAGAGACGGATATGAAGACTTGGTCTTATCAAGATGAAACAGTGTTGCTCAAGGCCGTTGCGAGTCATAAGCCCATTGGCCCACATAAACTGGCCAATTTGAATACCATAGTCAAGACGATAAATGCCAGTTTAGAAACAGCAGTGACTAAGAAAGACGTGGTGGAGCGTTTGGAGTCTTTATATGATTTGAAAGGTTTGGAAGAATTGGAAAGTAGTTCCAAGGAAGGCACTACGACAAGCGACGTAGTAGACAAAAGTGACGTTGATGATGATGATGATGACGAGGAAGATGAGGAAGATGCGAAACAAGAACTGAAGAGAACAGTATTAACGAGGTCAAGTACTAGAAGAAAGTCATCAGAGCCGGAATCTGGAGACGAAGACAAAACCGTGAAAGTGCGGAAATCGACGAGAAACAAGAGCACTGTATCCACACCTGCGAATTCGTTATCAAGTGAAGCTGATACCATTAAAAAAGACGAGTCTGAACAACTGAAAGATGAAACAGAACTGGACCGAGATGAAGAGGAGGGTGATGAGGATAAAGATGAAGATGAGGGCGAAGAAGAGGAAGAGGATGATACCGGTGATAGCGACGAGGGTAAAGGTGAAAAGGAGAGCCACAACGATGATGATTCAAATTCTGATTCGGAAGAAGAAGTTTCACCACCAGATAGAACCTCTAGAAAACGGACGAGGTCTACTGCACTGACTCCATCAGTGAAATCATTGAGACAAAACATCGCAGCTACCCCATCATCATCTAGAAGATCAACCAGATTCGGTGCTGTTGTCGATGTCACACCTTCCAAACCAACAACACGGACGTCTACAAGAAAATCAACATCAAAACCACCATTAATTCTGACCCTGTCCACACCGGGAAATAACAATGTGGTGAACACACCCAGCAACAACAGAAGGAGAAGTATGAGAAAGAAGTGAATAACAAAGACCCTTTGTATAGACGTGTACCAAAAGAACAAAATATATGTACGGCAATTTAAAAAGTGTAATTGAAGTGCCTTCTTTGGCAAATGGTGTCGAATTGAGTGATAACAATCCATAAGCGCTTGGCTGATTTCATAACTGAAGCAATATCCTTCTCATTATCTACAAAGTAATACCAAATTTCTCCCAAATATAGCATCAACCATTGTACAATGGCTTTTTTGGTCTTCTCAAAGAAATCAAAAAGCTCAACATAAATTTTTGGCGAAAGCAAAAAAATTTAACTTTTAAAAACTTTGATATAATGTTTGTCAAACAATTAGCAACAAGATCTCTTATTAGACCAGTTATTCCTATTAGAACTACTCCAGTTTCATTTAATAGATCTTTTTTCAACTCAGCTCCTTCAATGTCTGTCAATATCGAAAGAATTACTCCAGGTATGTTTTCTTTTTCTTATATTCGTATGGTGGTACCCGCTGTTATACTAATAATCCCATTTGAATTTTAGGTGACGGTGTCACTTTCGCAAAATCTGGTGATTTGGTTACAATCCACTATGTTGGTACTTTAGAAAACGGTAAGAAATTCGATTCATCAAGAGACCGTGGTAAGCCATTCCAAACCTATATCGGTGTTGGTCAAGTTATCAAAGGTTGGGATGAAGCCATTCCAAAATTATCAGTTGGTGAAGTTGCCAAATTAACTATCCCAGGTCCATTGGCTTACGGTAACAGAGGTTTCCCAGGTTTGATTCCACCAAATGCTACATTGATCTTTGAAGTTGAATTACTCGGTGTCAATTAGTGACTTTGTCTTTTATTTTGAATTGCAAATATTTGATGTATACACAAAGGTGTCCTTCTAAGTTCAAATTGATGACATGTTGTTATGCCATCTGGGCTTCCCAATAAACTTGAGTATTACATCTTGCTCTCATATGTAGTTTGTCTTGTTTCAAAGAAGACTAATTTTTTTTAAGTACATTCAACAGCCATTCAGCCGTATCTAGTAGGTATGAATTGCTCTAGGACGAACACAAGAGGTATATACAAAATATATATACAAAACGACTAACTCATTTCCATTTGAATATTTGAGTATTTATTCAAAAACAACAATTTCAATTAGCAGCCTTCTTCCAAGCAAAAGCGCAAGGCTCGAGTAGTTCAACTGGCTCCAATGGATCTCTTCCAGTGAGAACCTTGATGGTATCCGTTTCCAATGTCATCAAACCATCTTCAACAGCTGCAGAGTTTGAAACCATGTCGTCACTGCACCAAAGTAAAGGAGCATCATCTTTACGTTCTTCACTTGTACGGTGGATACCTTGAGTTTCCAAATAATCATAGTAGCCTTCGTCATCAGTGTGTTCAAATGAGAATGGAATTTTAGAATATTCAGAAACCATTTCACAGATCTTTCTTTCGCTGATGAGTTTACCACAAACGTCATATGCCTTGTTCTTTTCACCTTTACCAAGCAACAATGCAGCTGCGACACGGGCAGAGTCATCCTTGGCAACAAAATTAGCACTTCCCTCGCGAATTCTAGTGATCCAATGATTGTTTGAGTTAACTGCAAGTAAGACTGAGTTGATAAAGAAATTCTCCAAGTAAAGATTGTTTCTCATGATGTTATATTCAAGGCCAGAGAATGAAAGATATGCTTCACTGAAAGTATGATCTGGAAGAACGTATTGGTAGTAACCTTGACGATTGGCACCAAAGAATGAACAGTATGTCAAATGTTTAACTTTAGCAGCAACAGCAGCGTCGACAACATTTCTATGTTGAAGTTGCCTTGGTAAGCCAATGAAGACACCGGAAACCATCCAAACCCTATCGACTTTGTTGTCGACGAAGACTTTGGTGATTGCATCCTTGTCCGCATAGTCTAATTTGACAATGGTAACACCTTTGGATTTCCATTCTTCCAGTGTTTTAAGATCAAGTTTGTCAGGATTAGGAGCAGTGAAAACCAAACTTGTACCTGGAACTTCAGCAAGCATGTTTGTTGCAACACGGCTTCCAAGTTGGCCTGTAACACCTGTAACTAAGTAACGAGTCATTTATGTATTTGATTAATGATATAAACCAAGTTCAATGTGAATATAATTAACACTAAAGGATTAAGATTCTTGGTAATATATACTTATATACATTTTGTTGCCAGCTATTAATCTTTAAGATGCAGTGTCGTGTCACATCAGACTTCTACCTAATCGGGAAGAATATTATGGTCTTAGTTCGAATTTGCATAAGCAGTCTTGAATAAACTGCGAAAACTCAGCCGATAGCAAATCCCGGATAGTTCTCGGCATCTCACAATCCGACTGAAAATTAATCCGAAACCTATTGACATGGTCTACGTTGTCAAACAAATGCTTTCGCAACAGTTCTATTACCAATATGCCAAGAAGGTGACCCAGAAAATCATTTGTGAATTAGGATTAAGATTCTATCGCTCTCCGTTTCGAAATTGGAGCTGTGGTATGGTTCGGTATTCTTAAAATTGTTGCTGCTTTCTTTTTAACACACTGACAGTAAACGCCGAAAATAAGAACATCCGCCAGAAAGCCGAGAAAGTTGGGATTTACAAATGCTGAGAATTCGTGTGTGTAAAAAAGGTATTGTAGGTACAATGTTGGCTATGCTTGGAGAGGATGATCATATGAATTAGTTTCAGATACAAGTGAGAAGGCAACACGAAACGTCTT
Organism: Nakazawaea holstii; assembly: GCA_003706265.2. Lineage (NCBI taxonomy): Eukaryota > Fungi > Ascomycota > Pichiomycetes > Alaninales > Pachysolenaceae > Nakazawaea > Nakazawaea holstii. Next base: position 78,127 of record PPKU02000038.1, on the reverse strand, counting down.
GCGTTCCAATCTTTAATTTTCGGAACTTAACAGGTATGAAGTTGTTGTCAAAGAGGATTTTCGGTTTTGTTGATTGGAAAGTTCTCTTGTTCAATGCCAATATTGCAATATTTCTGACTCGATATATTCACTTTTCGGCATCCTACAGGAATAAACTGTCTGGCATTTTGTTTTGAACAATCCTCAAGATCCCGCTTTCCCTGATGACAGCAAGGCCCCGATAAAGTAGTCAGCCTACTTTTCTAAATCGTTTTTCGGTGTCTGGCTTCATCTTGCGACCTGTAATGAGTACTTTATCTTCATAAATAACTCAACTCTGGCGGCCCAAAAAGATTACAGAGGTGCATCTTGTGATGATTATCATAACAAAGTTAACTTCATATTCTAGTATATAAACTTTACTATATGAAACTCACTGAAACACACAATCTAATTTCTAGATTGCGATTGGTCCTTAACAACTCATTGAAACTGCTCAAGTTTTCTTAATATCACAAAGTCAGCTCCTTTCAGTTCGACAACATCATTCACAGGTAGTGTCGGTAAATTCAATTTGTAGTGTAGATCATAAACCTTCATTGTCGGGAGCTTAGTCTCCTCTTGTAATGTCTTAATCGAGTACTTTAATTCTTGTCGTGTGAATGGTAATACAGGGAATGTATTATTCTTCAAATCTCCAGTGATTGGGTTTCCTTCTTCCTCTATCAAGGACGTTGAAAATTGAAATATTTTCGGAGCCGGGTTTTCGATGATGTATCTCAATTCAATACCATCGCCTTTTTCAGTTGCAAGTAAGAGTACCCTTGGATCAAATAAAGGAAGAGACAATTTCAATTCCGAAGAATTATACTCATTAATAACGTCACAGTTCTTTCTTCTCCAATTGATCTTGTTCACAACAACCAACAGTATTTCTCTACGCATAGCACCATCCGCTGATTTTGTCGAGAAAAACTCATCGATGATGATGGAGTCAGAATTTCTCGTCATTGATTTGGATTCATCAATAACTTCCGTGTCAAACTCTTCTGAATGAACCAATTTTATCGACGAATCAATTACTTCAATTTCATTAGTGGCAACAATCACTCGCCTTGCGCACCAAAATCTCGTTGGAATTGGTATGCCATTTTCCAGCACACCTATAAATGGGGTTGGCATATCTTGTTCTCTAAACCTCTGTATAACACTCATCTTTGTCTTCAAAGGTGGCAACACAGTGATGTTCACCATCACAGTGTCTTGAATTGGCACCTCTGAATTTTCCCCTGCGAAAAACGATATCTTTAAGGGAAATTTTAGACTTCTCTGTTCAAAATCATGAGGTATTTGCAAGTGTAAATCTTTTGAGATTGAAGATGATGGGTCCATCGCATCAAGCCTCAAAAATTTGTCATTTTCACCCCAATGGTTCTTAAAATCGACAGCAGACTCTACATAAACAGTAACTTTTTCATGATCGTCGTTGTTAACAATGACTGGAATAGTCAGAGACTCACCGAGATAGAAAACATTGTTTGCTTCCACAACAACATTTATTTCAGGACGTCTTGGTAAGATTGCCATTGACAACGGTCTGAATATCTTGAAATAATCTTTATGAATTGTTTCATTTCGTTTCGAATACCACAAGTACCGATTCGATGGATCTTCGTGTTTGAAGAAAATGTCAAACTCGATTGTTACCAAACCTTTATACTTTGCCAATACTTTCATGCAATTGCTCAAACTGGATTTTCCAACCTTATCTGCTAAAAGACCTGAGAATTGAATAACTTGATTATTGAGAGATGTGGAAAAATTCATCTTTCCAATATATTTATCTCCCACTTTTGCCAATTCAACGATCTGCAACTCAGTCAGAAATTCATCCTCTTGATGTTCTAATACGATTGGCAGAATCAGGCCGTTTTCTTCAAATTGAAGGGAGAAACTTTCGATTTTGAAATCATCACTTACCAACTTATTGAGATTGTACTGCAATGACAATTGTGCCTGACAAGGCTCTGAGATTGGAATATCAGTATTTTTGAAAAAAAATTCAGCTTGCATAATCGCTACTTGAGAATGAAGTACATCAGTCTCAGAGCTCACCAGCGGCTCAACACCAGAAGGAACTGCAGGATATGTACTCAATTTAAGCAAGTATTCAATAGCCTTTCTGTTATCAGCCAATTTGAGACAACAATCATATATTCTTTTCAGTATCGTTATTTCGATGGATCTCCAATTACAGTTATCCTTTTGATAAAAATCGGCACATTCCTCGTATTGTTCAATGGCATCATTGTATCTTCCCATTCTATGAAAGAACTCAGCAATTTCAAATTTGATGTGATTTTCAGACCTTTTGAAATGCCCAGACTTGTTAAAAACCAAAAGAGCTTTTTTCAAAAGGTTTATCGATTCCAGATTATAATCAAATGATTTCTCTTGCTCGGCACTTAATGATAAATAAGTATCAAGAAACTCCTTATGTTGAGAATTAGCCTCCAATCTTCGCTTCTCTGTTAGCGAAACGGCTTGCAAGTATAAGTACCCCGGGTTTGGCATTGATAATCTTGATTTGTTGCTAATCTCATAGGGAATCTCAATGGGTATTATTTCCTTAGGTACATAGTCGAGTAATCCCAGAAACCACTCGAATTGATATTTCAACCAGGTAAGAACTGGATAAGACTTTGGTTTGATATCATGCCATTTCAAAAATGTAATGACATTTTGCAAATGAGTATCGAATTTGAGAAAAGCTGTGCTGCAATCTTCCAAATATAACAAATTTCTCACAACGTGGAAAACTACAAAGTCCAATAACATTCTGAATTCATCCCACCGCTGATGTTCTTTAGGGAATGATTTGAAAATTTCCAATAAGGATGTATAACTTTGTTCCCAGAATTTGAGAGCGGCTCCTGGTAGCGATTTGAATTCTTGGACCAACGCCAATTTGATGAAATATCTGGCGTCCCAAAATGGCTGTATCAACCCTTGAGGTATCTGAGAAAGTTGCACAGAGGACTGCCTTGATTTTTTTCTTTTAACTTTCTTCTCAACAGTATTGTAAAAATCCATAGTTAAGGGCTTTATCATTGTTATCACTTGACTGACGAACGATTTCAACTCCTTTTCTGTCCCTGAAGGTAAAAACAATAATGAATTTCTATTTTGTAAACCTGTTTGTTTCTTTATACGTGTAACTCTTTCAATCAAGTCTGGGTTTAGTATCGAGGATCTAGAGCATACGACTATCGATATGAATTTGATGCCTCTTTTCACTATATTGTTCTTCAAATATCTGATCTCTTCGATCAACTCTTTCTCGTTGTCCTCAATTTCGTTTTCAGCCAAGTCGGCATTCAATTCATGAACACTAATGAACACGGCAGGTACTATATCTTTATACTTTTGAATCCAATTTGCAGAGATAATGCCATCAGGAAATAAGTCAGATGCTTCATTGAAAGGAGACAATGGAGATTTGACAGAATTTGTCGGTGTTGTTGGCTCTTCCTCAATATTCTCAGATGAGCTTGCGTCGTTTGCAAAATGAGGTAACAAAAATTCATTGTCGATGAATCTAAACCTGTATTTCATCACTTGAGCACCGATTTGAGACTTGATAAGATCATCATCCCATACACAATCATCTGTTGTACTATATTTCTGAAACAAGGAGACCAATTCCAACCCCGATGAAGCCCTGACTGTATCCTGTTTTCTATTTATCTTGTCCGCGTTGATCAATAATGGATTGTGCACGATTGGAGTCGAAGCTCTCTTCAAATCTTTCGCCGAACCCTGTGGAATGCCATCTTTACCTAGTCCCTGTATATACACCAAAGGAGACGGTTGGAAGATGTATTCAATTGGGTAATTGTTCATCCTGTTGTTTTGATCTGTATATAATGACAACTTTGTGTTTATTATAATTATATATGAAGAAAAAAACTTAAAATAATAAAATAGAAAAACACTGAACCTCTCACTTTTTAACACTTTTGTTCCTTCCAAAGAGTCCGCCTCTTGTCTTGAACTTAACCTGGTATTTCAGGCCTGGCTCCACCAACTCTTCCCAGTGATGTGGCAATACCGCTCCACCGTTGGCTGAATCGTGCAAGACAAATCTATGATTGTCTATAGATGATTTGTTACTTGGGAATGCCACTTTCAACGATTGAACAAAGTTTTCCCATGAGTTTACTGAGGCAAATGGGAATATGAAAGTTTCTGGTTTCTCTCCTTCTAAAGATGGCACAGATGATATAACAATTGGTTTTGCCTTTGGTTGCAGTGCTTTGGTTTCAGAGGTGGTTGCTTTGGCATTCAGCTTTTGAGTCTCTTGAAGCTCTTCATACAGTCTTGATAGCTCCTCATACTCAAGGCGCAAGCTGTTGTACAACTGGTTACCATCCAGACACTCTTCTTCCAACCTTGAGATCTCATATTCTAGATCCTCCTGTATTTCTCTCAGAACCAGTAATTGCTCAATGTATTTTCTAACTGTCCTCAGGGAGGCACTTCCTGCTGATGGTTCCCCATTCTTCAATGCCCCTTTGAACTCATCAAAGTTTGCACTGTCATTGGGTTCCAAGACGCTGACCGATGGTGTTTGCAATGGGTATGGCAGTGGCCGCACTTGAGACTTTGACTGTTTCTTCTCCGCAGAAGGTTTGATACCACTTTTGATCGACTTCTTATCGTCTTTACTCTTTGCCTTGACGTTCTCCTTGTTTGACTCCGAAGTGTCAACACTATCTTTATTACCCATGTATACGAATAAAACTTGCCCTTGCTTGTTTTTACGAACAGTTTTGATGGATGGCTCGTAGATACTCATGTTGTACGTAGTAACTATCTTCAATAGAATACTATTATCTTAATTTTCAACCCATTTATAGACATGGGGGTTGCTGGCTTTTGATGTGGTATTCTGACAGAACTCCAACGATCCTTTTTACTGGAGCACCTCGATAATGCAACATACTGAAATTTTTTTGATACTTTACTTGCATAATTTTTTCTATTTTTGTTTATTTAGGGGTTTAGGGAATGTTATCTATGAAACAAGCGAAGAGATAAGCGATTGAATTCCGTTATGGAAAATCATTCCTCACTATCCGTTAATATGTACTCGTTCAAAATTTCTTGATCTCTCTTTGGCCAGACTAAGCCACTCTTAACTTCTCCTAAGCTGACCAAACAACCGTAACATACATCCACAACAGTTCCAACTTGTTCATCTGCAGCAACTTTGCTATCCTCATACAACTGGACCAATTGTTTTTCCTCGTCAGTGACAACAGTTGCTCCATCATTTACAGTGATGTTCGTTAGCCAACTCTTAGGATCTTTGTATATTTTCTCTCCACAAATTCTACAACTCTTCAAAGAATTTGAGTGATCTGGTTTCGTCAATTTGGTTCCAATCTTCACCACAGTCGATATCACCTCGGAATAATCTTTATCCAAATCTTCGAAATAGCCCCTCGTAATCTCATTCACCGTTTTATATTTGGTCATTTTCTTCGAATTATCAACAGAAATATCAACCGCGTATTTATCAAGATGTGCAAATTTGGCGTACTCTGCAATTTCTGTTTCCAATATGTCTCTTAAGGGATGGATAACTTCAATATTGGTACCAGGAATAATCCCGTCTGTCATTCTTTCATTTATCATGGATCCTCTTCCTTTTACTGTTAGAGATATGACATTTTGTGCGAGTTTTGTCATAGAGTGGCCTAGAAGTAAGGTGTCACATTTCTCCTTTTCAGCACTTCTAACAAACAAATCTTGAAGAATAATCTCCAAGAGATCTTCCTTCGTCGTCCTTTGAGGGCACATGGATAATATGTCATCGACTGTTAGTGTCGCTGAATCTAGAGCGGTAAAATCTGTTGCCAATGTGTTAAAATCATTATAAGACTTGAGTCTTTGTAAGGAGGTATTATCTATGATATATGAATTGATGTCCAAGATTTTGAAAGTCACTTGCAAGCCTTCCAACAGGTAATCCTCTTTAAGAGCTTTCACTTTCTGGTGATAAATTGAAGCATGACTTTTGTCAGCCACTATCAAACAGGTGAGTTCATAACCTTGTCTCCCTCTGTGCATTTCTGACTGCTCTTTGAGTGAACCTATTATCATGTCCAACAAGGAAAGAGAAGACTTACCAAAAGATAGACACAAAAGAACTTTCGTCACTATACTCTCTTTAGCACCATATTTCACTTTGAATTTATCACTCATCATTTGTTTTCTTTGTTTTCCACGTAAAAACTTCACAAAGCAGAAAGCACAAAAGTCTTCTTTCCTGGCCACCATAACAGATGGGGCTACTTTACAACGACTGCATGTTGTTTCAGACATGTTGATCTCTCTAGTGGTCCTCTTAGTTTTGTGTTAAAAAGAAAAAAAAAATTTTTAAATCTTTTAAAAAACAATAACACAGAGGCAAAGATCATTTTGGGACGTTGACGATGAGTGGCCAAATAGACTTATCAGAGTCCGAGAAGAAAAGCATATATGACAAAGAAGCTGTAGATTTTGCAAAGCAAGGTATCCTGGTGAAGGATTTCAAGTTTTACCCAGATAATCCGACAGAGGAAAGACATAAGAAGAGTTTTGTGCTCAAGGAGGCTTCAAGGTTTTATGATCCATGTGCAGAGTCTTCAAGAATGGCTATAAGATGTATGGAGAACCACGATGAAAATTTCAAATCTGTTTGTGGTGAATACTTCCTGGCGTACAGAGAATGTAAAAAGGAATGGGTATGTTTACAGATTTCTTGAACTTCAAGCCAATTTTGAATATTAATACTAACTTGTAACTTGGCAGATGAAACAACGTAAACAGGATGATCTGAACGGGAGGGGTTGGTGAACATAGCAAATAAACGATGTAAATAGCAATAATGATAAATGTCAAATTAATTGAAGCGCTTGTACTAATTGATAACTTTTTGAATGTACAAGGAGTCAAAGTCGCTTTCGTTACCCGATGATTCTCTCGATAAGCATTTCGATGGCAAGGCTCAAAATTTGATTATTCTCAAACTGGAAAGTGATTTTAAAGTTTGTTCGCTCTTCAGTCCCTCTACCTTAGTGACAAAGTTACCATCAGAACCGGAAAAACAATTGCACAGCTAATAAAGCTTGCGAATTGAAGCTAAACATCCCATTTAGCCAGAGTGTATGAACATCAAGATGATTTGAGTTCACTTGATGCTCTCTTTCCTTTTCTCAATTCACATTGTCATTTCTTGCTTGTTTTGGCACCCATTCTAAGAAGTAAAGAAAGCGTTCATCAGCGCAATACCCACTACACATAATTGGATATTTGGCCTTCTTCTTGGACCCACCTTGATTTTGGCATAAAAAGATTTTGATAAACAGGCTGCACATCAAAAAAGGTACAATCTTACTGATAACAAATCTCGCATAAAAAGTTTTATTCGGCAGCCCACATGTAGATAAGCAAAAATGAGACGGTGGATATGCTTAATTCTGTTTAAAGAATTTAAAATGCATTAAGACCGTTAATTATAAAATGCGGAGAGATACAAATACATCTGTCATCAGCATGTCTTGGCAAGAACCATATGAACTGGAAGTGGAAATATTGAAGCTCACTTACAACAATGGCTAGTGAAGATTTATCTGATTCAACTCCTGTTGATGAAAAGACCGAGAAGGTGATCATTGGTGAGGCAGTTATTGAATGTGATGGACTCTACGATCTACTGAATACTGAAGTTGCCTTCAATATAGACAGAGGGTTGCATTTGAAATTTTTCACTATACCTCAGTTTTACAACCCATACACCCAAGTAATTCTTGCTGGTTTTACTAATTTCCTCTCGGTTGGAATGTTTGGAGTCCTTTCAGATCTAGGAGGGGCGGGTCAAGTTGACGCTACTACTGCCGACGATGCAAATACAATATTATACGCATTTTTCGCTGCTACGGCATTGTTTTCAGGCTCTTTGGTAAACTATTTTGGAGCAAGATTGATGCTTTCTTTGGGACTGTTTGGATATGCCGTGTACGGTGCCCTGTTTTGGTGTTATAATGGTACTCATAATCATGGTTTTGTCTATTTCTCTGGGGTTTGTTGTGGAGTTGGAGCCGGTACGCTTTGGACTGCATGTGGTACTATAATGGCATCATATCCAACAGAGCGTCAAAAGGGAAGATTTGTTTCCATCTTTTTCTTCTTGTCATATTTTGGTGCTGTTATAGGTGCTATTATTCCTTCGGTTCAAAACTTCAACAATACTTCGATTGGGAGTGTATCAAATGGAACATACCTGGCATTGACTATATTGATGATTCTAGGAGGGCTTTTGGGATTATGCGTTGCAAATCCAGACAAGATGTACAGAACAGATGGGACAAAAGTTCTTCTTGAAAGACACAAGAGCTTTCCGGAAGAGATTAAAAACATTTATTTATCTGTTAAGCAAGAGCCGTGGTTCGTCTTCTTCTTGCCTTTTGCCTTCATGTGCTTATACTATCCAGCTTATCAGTCAAATGAATTTAATGCATATTTCTTCAACGTTAGGACTCGTTCTATCAACAGTCTCCTCCGTGGTATTTCACAAGTGTTAGGTGCTGTATTTTTCGGAATCTTTTTAGACGTACCATTCATGAAGAGAAGGCTTAGAGCAATATCAGGATGGCTGATTCTATTTGTTATTGTCTTTACCATTAGCTTATGTGGTTACTTCCCACTGAAGGCCTCGCACCGTTCCGTGAAATATGGCCCTCCCTTGGATTTGAAAGATGGTGGGAAGGCCACTAAGTACATGGTTTTATCATTTTTCTATGGTTGGCAAGATGGTATGTTACAAGCTTTTGCGTTCTTCATCATGGGAGCCTTGTCAAATGATCCGAATGTCATATCGATGTATACCGGATTTTTCAAAGTCATGAGTGCAATCGCAGGTGCCATATCATTTGGAACAGATGCTGATAAAGTGCCATTTGTGGGTATGTTTGGCTCATACTGGGGTGTTTGTCTTTTTGGTTTGATATCTGTCGGAGTGTTGATCCTCGAAAGAGTTAGAGATACCAGTATTACTTGAGTCTTTGTTTACCTGGTTTGAGTTTAACTTTTGCCTTTCACAAAATTACATACGTATTATCTTAATTAAATTATTTATTAAATCACTTAGTATAAAAAACTCCTCCATTATGAGAAACGTTTCAGCCTCAACCTTGCTCCGTAATGAACCAAGAATAAATTACATGCAAACCCCAGCCATAACACAAAAGCAGAGATGGTACAAGTCCAACCAATCCCCATATGCTGGATCTGTGTCAATACTGTACCTGTAGCCACAGCGGCACAGAGAAATCTCACAAAGTAATTATTCGCTATAACGTCACCACGTAGCTGTGGAATGGAGTCGACACAGTAAGCATTGATAGCGGGGAAACACACAGATTGTGAGAACCCGCTAACAAATAGGAAGATAATTGGAACAACCATTCCGCCCTTTTTCTTTTCCAAACTCCATCCGTAAATGAGTATCGAGATAGGTATTAAAGCGCCATGGAATATTGTAGCTGATCGCAAACGATCTTCAGGGACACGTTTCCCTCTCTTTTCCTGATATTTTCTAACAAACATATCTGCCCATCTACCACCGCAAAAGGAACCAACGAGGTTCCCCATACCAGGAGCTAAATAAAACAATGATCCGTATATTGGGGTTTTCAAGTTGAACCTAGGGTCAACGACATATCTGATCGGAGTCAATAAGGAGTATTGATTGTAAAGAATTGAGCTGCTGACCATGGCTGCTAAGAACACTGTAGGGTATCTCGTCGCTGTTACCACATTCAAAGGATTGAAGCTGATCCATACGAATTTTTTACCAGTTTGCAGTCTAACAACATTCATCTTCAACGACCTGGAAGTCTCTGGAAGAAAGACAAAAGCCAAAATGAAGACAACAGCACCTATCAGTCCTAGTACATAAAATATCACCCTCCAAGTAGTATACGTTATGATCAAACCACCCAAGACTCCAGCTAGTGCTAAACCAAACTGGGAACCCACAAGCACAAATCCCATTGCAGTTCCCCTTTCTTGAGGAACGTAAATATCTCCAATGACGCTTCCCCCGACACTGAAAAATGCTGTTCCAAACAACGCTGTAAAGCATCGAAACACGAAAAACATTGCCAAATTTTGAGATTCACTAACGATAAAAGTGGAAACTGTATAACAAACGATGCAAACTAAAAATGTGATTCTTCTTCCATAATTATCAGCGAACGGCGAAGAAATACACGGCGAAACAGCCATCACTATACAATAACAAGCATTTGAAAGATTGATAATAGTACCAGTAGTATGGAAGTCCAGCGATATCTCCTTGACCAGGGGTAAAAACATAGTGGTGCTCATAGGTGACAAGAAACATGATATCGCTACAATAGCGACCAAAACACGCTTTCTGTTCTTGCTGTACTTGTTGTAAAAAGGATCATCTTCCGGAGCTAACTCTCCAGAGTTCTTTTCAGGATCAGTAGTGTTCGCTCTTTGTAACGACACTTCTGTCAGTATCTTGGAAATCTCTTCTAGTGCCTGAGGTGAGATGCTTTCGTGTTTCAACCCTTCCACTATATTCGAAGAGTCATCATCAGCCTTATCATTTATCCGATTCTTCATCACAATTAGATCTTTTTATTAACTTTTCGAAATAGCTCGTGGGCACAATGAGCTTCGGAAAAGTGTTTCTGGGACGGTGGAAAGATATCGAACAGATAGAAGTGTTCCAATGGCCAGTATGAATATAACGCTATAGTTTTCAAAGAAATCATGGGCTCCCACGATAACATAACTGAGGCTTTTTTTTAAGCTTTTTGCTCACACAAATTGACCGAAACTTTTAAGTTTTTTTTTTTCAGAGATAAAGGCCAAGATCAATGTTCATTTGCGGTATTTATCGAGTTCTGTTGATATTATTGGGTAGAGGATTCAAGAGTATGTGCAGTCGTAGAAGATTCACCGGTCAGGTGATTATGTCGCTATAATCCGTTACATCCGTCATTCCTTGCTAACGGACTGTTGATTTTTTTTACTCCGATTGTTCGCATACTATTTCTTACATATCCGGGTTTCTTTTATGGATATCTTTGAGCTGGTTGTTTGATTGTGACTCTCCCTTGCTTGACAATAACCATACTCATCATGCTTATAAGAAAGACAATCATCACTGTTTCTTCTTGAGACAATTATCGTGGTCTCATTGCTGGAGAGCCACGAAAGACTCCGCAAGACGATAAGATAGCAGGGGCTTACATATTTGGGGAAAATGGTAATAATTCAGGTATTGAATTTACAAAAAAAAATGTTTTGAACCGTTGAAATACCTAGATGTTTCCAACAACAATCTTGTGAAAATTGGTTGTATCTCACAATGGAAAAGCTTTCCATAAATTTACCTTTTGTTGTTGTTATGAGCACTTCAATAAAATATGTTGCCGTTGCAAAATTATTATATGTTATGTTTTTTTTTTACAAGCGAAGGGTTATTGTCAACCATATATCTATGAACTTCTAGTTTTAAGCTAACATCGGATGAATGCTAAATCCACCTAAGCAATTTCTCTGTTGTGTCTCTATTTTCATTAGAGAGTGACAACAACAGATCACTTAGTTATAATAGATCTAGGAACTTATATGTCATTGCTGCGTTTGAGCTGTATATCTTGTCATTACAAGTTGAGATGCTTCTGGGAGGTCGTTAATGCTGCGTGGTGACATTATATTTATCATATTGCTAAGATTCTCACATACACTCTCTCTCATGATCGATTGCCAACGTGCAAGAAGCACCTGTTTCCAAAATACCGTCTCACTGGTATAAATGTTATTGTCTTCAAAGTACATGTTTGATTACATTCTCAGATGATTCTATGAAAGTGTTATGTAAATATAGTAGAATAGAATAGAACGTAAAGTATTATATGAATATAGTCTCATGAGAAACTATACAGTCTCAATTGAGCGCCATAATTCACCAAGATCAAATTACACAGAAACCCCAGCCACAATACAAATGCAGATATGGTGCAAGTCCAACCGATTCCAATATGTTGGATTTGAGTCAACACAGTCCCCGTGGCAACAGCAGCACATATAAACCTTAAGAAGTAATTATTCGCAATAACGTCACCTCCCAATGTAGGAACGGCATCGACACAATATGCATTGATAGCTGGGAAGCAAACGGATTGAGAAAATCCACCGATGTATAGGAAAATGATAGGTACGGCCATTCCACCCTTTTCTTTCTCCAAGCACCACCCGTATATGAGAATCGATATAGGTATTAATACACCATGGAAAATCGTAGCAGACCTTAACCGGTCTTCAGCAATGCGTTCACCTCTTTTCTCTATATATTTCCTGACAAAGAAATCGGCCCATTTACCACCGACAAGTGAACCAGTGAGATAACCTAAACCGGGTGCTAAATAAAACAATGAGCCGTATATGGGTGTGGTCAAGTGGAAACGCGGATCAACGACATATCTGATAGGAGTCAACAATGAGTATTCATTATAAATGATGGAGCTGCTAACCAATGAAGCCAAGAGAACCATTGGATATCTTATTGCCAGCACGACGTGGAACGGGTTGAAATTGATCCATACAAATTTTTTCCCCGATTGTCGTTTCAAATCATCAATCTTCAATGATCTTGAAGTCTCCGGTAAGAAGACAAATGCAAGCACAAACACAACGCCACCCACCAGTCCCAATACGTAAAAAATCACTCTCCAATTTGTGTATGTGATGATCAATCCACCAATGACTGCGGCAATCGCCGTTCCCAGTTGTGACCCTATCAAGACAACACCCATTGCTGTTCCTCTCTCATGTGGAATGTATATATCTCCTATGACGCTTCCTCCGACGCTGAAGAATGCTGTACCGAACAATGCAGTTAGACAACGAAACACAAAGAACATTGCCAAATTTTGTGCAACACTAACGATAAAACTGGAGATTGTGTAACCCATGATACATACTAAAAAGGTGATTCTTCTACCGTAATTATCAGCAAATGGAGAGCAAACGCAAGGTGAAATGGCCATCACTATACAATAACATGCATTCGATACATTGATGATATTACCAGTTGTGTGGAAGTCCAGTGATATCTCCTTCACCAGAGGAAGAAACATAGTGGTGCTCATAGGTGACAAGAAACATGATAGTGCCACAATGGCAACAAGTATTCTCTTTCTCTTTACACTGTATTTATTGTAAAATGGATCATCTTCAGGAGCCAATTCTATTGATTCAACTTCTTCATCAATTGTAGCCACTGTTTGCAGATTATTCTGACTCTTCTCTGGTGATGAATGTGACATGTATTCTTTACTATTTAATCACTCGGGCATATCTATTTATGATAATTGAAGCAACCTCAAGGCTCGCCTCTATTAGTGGCAATAGTGATTGTAGGTATGACATTTCCAAATTGTCCCACAATTGAATACACCTGTATGGAAGATCACCCGAAACCCACACATTTTTTTGTGTGTCTTTTTTTTTTTGTTTTTGGCATTTGTGTACGTACAACTCTACGCGAAGAACAAATTGAATAAATAAATGATTAAATATGGATAAACTGTATAAATATATATACATCAGAAGACAATCTGAAAACGCTTCCTTTCATGACTCAAGTGACAATATAATTACAATCATGTTATGCTATTTTGTTCAAGAAATCCTTTGCCAACTCAACTCCTAAGAAAGTTGCCGCATTAGCAGGGAAACTTCTTGCCAATGCTGGACCAATTCCTGGGAAGAACCCTTTAAGACCTTGTTTCAAATAGATTTTCTTCACAACTTCAACAATCGAAACAGACACGTTTGAAGACTGTTGAACAGATTTGATCGTATCCACTGGGAACACTCCAACCCACATGGCAACACCGGCAAATCCACCAGCAATGGTGATGGCACCTAATGATAATGATTCAGAATCCCTTGACAAGAGTTTTTTCAAATATTCATATGTGGCGAAATACAATGCACTACCAGGACCATCTCTTGCCAATGTAGCTGCTGAACCTTTGAAAACTGATCTAAGACCTCCTTCTTTATAAATCTGCTTGACAACTTGAAACATTGGAGTTTTCTTTTGACTTTGTTCGATTTGCATCACAACTTTAACACGTTCGAATGGTGCCGTCAATGCTGTAGTTGGAATGGCACTGATGAAACCGGCAGCACTGATTTGAGCAATGGAGAATTTCTCAGGCGCTGTTGAAGTCACTTTCGTGACCAATTTTTTACCAACGTCATAACCCCAGAAACTAACTGCAAAGATAGGAGTAACACCAAGAAGTGGAGGTAAGACACCTCTATACAAACCTAATAACCCGTCATTAGCTATAGTTTTCTTAATACAATCGATTGAACTCTTGTATTGATTTGTTTGTAATCGAACTTTTACCAAATCAAATGGATGACCTGTGATGACTGCAGCTAAACCACCTACACCACCAGAAACAAGTGATTTGACATTGTCCACCAAGAGTGAGTCTGGACTATCTGACATGATATATTTCTAAAGGAATTGAATTGAATTGAATTGATGCCCTGGATGTATTTGAAAGTGACAACAAAACAACGATTGATGATGATTTGTACTTATCTATATATATAGTGAAAAAAAAACTTTTGCATGTGGATTTGATTTTTTTGTGCCGGTGTAATTGTGTGTGATTCTTTTAACCGAACTATTCAATCGATAAAATCAATGACTTCATTCCAACCCTACAAGTCTCTTCTCTCGTTGCTGGCACATAACATCATATTGCATAGGCACTCTCATCGACTAAACTACTAGCAACAAGTGATGACCCTGTGGGACATGAATCCTGGTATCAAGATATTCCGTACCGAAATGCGGAGTAACAGAGAGATGGGGATTTGATGAAAATCTGCACTATTTGTTATAATAATCAGTTCCTGCGAATTCAGCCCATGCAAAGATAGTCGGTTTACATATTTATACTATAAGCAAGACATTGCCTTGTGATTTATTGCCTTCGACAATTGCATAGACACTTAAATTAGGTTGGAACTACTTCGATACAACAACGAGCTTTTGAACCTAACTTTGGAAATTTCTCAATCGTCATGTTTGATGATGAACTCCTGTAAGCAATATGCACTCAGTTGATATATAGATCTGAACTATGATATTTATCACTGTGTAAAATATAGAGATGTCTACTTTTCCAATTGACGATCTTATAATTCCTTCTGTTGCACAAATGTACCATCATCACTCAAGTAATTCTCAATTCACAAAACTGGTATATTATAACTCTCAAGTCTAAAAAAAGCGTATGAAAAATCTCATTCTTATTGCATAAAGCTGTCCCAAAGCAATGAATTTACAGTTAGAGGTAACTCACTCACACTATTGATAGTGTATATGTAATATGATGACCAACAGAGCAAATGCCAAGAGCAGTGCAGCATGGAGTTATTTCTCGTTCAGTTTAAATAAAATGTAAAATGAACAAGTGTTTCTTATTAGGGAAGTGATGATATCTGTATTGTCGTAGATTCACACATGAAATAATGGTGAAGATTGATACGAAACCATAGCAAAATGTTGTAGTGTGTATAGGTCTCTACGTATTATGGTGATTACCATAAACGGTAGTAATGAGATGCTCTTACACGACCCGATTCTCTAATTGACACGGAGAGTCTCTTCGACTGTCTGCCATTTCCTCTGCTGCTGCTGAAACCAAATGGCAGAACTAATTGCCCGGGCAAATAGAAGGAGAGTCGTGTGAATAAGAACCAGAGACAGAACAATAGAGAGAGAAACAGAAAAGAAGAAGAAGAAGAAGAAAATATTCATTTGTATATTTATTTATTATTTGTACTGATCGAGTGTCTTCGCAAAGGGTAGTTGTTACACCACATACATACATCCCATATATACCACAATCACACTGCGTATATATATATATATATACTCATCCATAGGCTCTAATCATTATTATTATTGATCCCAGTTTGGAGTCCCATCACACATCCCATTCCATCCCATATTTATATACACCTTTTTTTTGGCATTGATCAAACTTTCGTGTTCGCAAAATAAATAAAAGTGATAATATCAAACAATTCCTTGCTAAAACATCCAAAGAACACACACATCAACAATCATACATTCTAGTTTGGCTCATTCACTATCCCCCACTCTATCCCAAATCATAGCATATCATCCCTTTATATATCATGAGCAACTTTAGTGAAATCTTGGAAGCTGCTTTGTTGAGTCCAGACCCTACTAAGAGAGCTGAAGCAGAACGTCAATTAGAAGATGCAGCTACAAATCATTATGTCTCCTATTTAGGACTGTTGACTGAAGTATTGGGCAATGAAGCAGAACGTACTGAAGTTAGAATGTTGGCTGGTATTCAATTGAAGAATCAATTGACTTCAAAAGATGTTAAAAAGAGACAAGATCAAGCTAGAAATTGGACTTCCTTGGAAGATCTGAATAAGAAATCTATCAAGGATACCGCATTGAAAGTTTTGTTAACTACAGATGAACGTGTTGCCAATGCTGCTGCTCAATTGGTGGCTGCTATTGCCGATATAGAACTTCCTAACTCAGAATGGCCAGAATTGATACCAATAATAGTTGAAAATACTAAATCTGAACAACCAGTTAACGTTAAACGTGCTTCATTATTGGCAATTGGCTATATTTGTGAAACTGCTGATCCTTCAAACCCTGGTGTTGTTAGTCAAGCTGATGGAATATTAATAGCCATTGTTCAAGGGGCATTATCATCCGAACCATCGATTAAAGTCAGATTAACAGCGCTTAATGCATTGGCTAACTCTTTAGAATTCATCAGATTCAATTTCTCAAGAGAAGGTGAAAGAAATTATATCATGCAAGTTGTTTGTGAAGCTACTCAAGCCGATGATGCTGAATTACAAGCAAGTGCCTTTGGTGCATTGGCGAAAATTATGAGTTTATACTATACATATATGAGTGTTTACATGGAAAAGGCATTGTACAGCTTAACCGTTAGTGGAATGCAAAGTCAAGAGGAGAAAGTTGCATGTATGGCTGTGGAATTTTGGTCAACAGTATGTGAAGAAGAATTGGAAATTGCCTTACAAAAGGAAGAATTTGGTGAAACTGATGTATCATCTTATAATTTTGCCTTGGTGGCAATTCAAGATGTATTACCAACTCTTTTAACATTATTGGCAAGACAAAATGAAGATCCTGAAGATGATTCTTGGTCTGTGGCAATGGCTGCGGGTGCATGTTTAACATTATTTGCTCAAAATACTCAAAATTATGTCGTTCAACCTACTTTACAATTTGTTGAACAGAAATTACCTTCAGAAAGTTGGAGAGAACGTGAAGCTGCTGTTATGGCATTTGGTTCAATATTGGATGGTCCTGATAGAGATCAATTGAAAATATTAATTGGTCAAGCATTATCACCTATATTGAATTTGATCAAGGATGAATATTTACAAGTTAAAGAAACTGTTGCATGGTGTCTTGGTAGAATTGCTGATTTGGTTATTGATGCCATTGATATAAATACTCATTTACCAGCTGTCATTCAAACGATATTGATTGGATTACAAGATCATCCAAAAGTTTCAACCAATTGTTGTTGGACACTAATGAATTTAGTGGAACAATTGAGTTCCAATGGAGTACAAGAGCAATCTACACCAATGTCTCAATATTATGAAGTTATCACCCCTGTATTAATTCAAATCAGTGGTAGATTGGATAATGAATATTCAGCAAGAACTTCTGCGTATGAAGCCTTGTCAACAATGGTTCTTTATAGTTCTGCAGATGTAATGCCAATTGTCAATTCAATTGCCAGTGAAGTATTGGGAAGATTAGATTCATCAATTGCAATGCAATCTCAAGTGGAAACCCATGAAGATAAGGCAAATTTGATGGAATTACAATCAAATATCTTGTCTCTATTGACAAATGTCATTAGAAGAGCTGGAAGTGAAGTTATTTCCGTGGCAAATAATTTGATGGAATTATTTTTAAGATTGTTACAAGCTCAAGAACCAAATTCATTAATTGAAGAAGATATATTTATCGCCATTGGTGCTATAGCAGATGCAATTAATAAAGAATTCCTTGTCTACATGGATGCATTCTTACCATATTTAGGAGCAGCTTTGGAAAATACTGATTCACCAACTTGTAATACCGCTGTTGGACTTGTTGCTGATATTTCTCATTCTTTAGGTGAAAGTTTATTACCTTATTTACAAGGATTGATGCAAATCTTGGGATCAATCATAAGTAAGAATGATATTAAAAGAGATTTAAGACCTTCGATATTATCTTGCTTTGGTGATATTGCTTCATCAATTGGAACCAATTTCGAACCATATTTAAATGCAGTTATGGATATTTGTCAACAAGCTCAATCACAACAACCTGAAGATTCTACCGTTGAAACTTTGGAATATATGTTGAATGTCAAAGAAGCAGTATTGGATGCTTATGTCGGTATCATTGCCGGTTTGCATGATTATCCACAAGGTGTTCAATCATTTATCCCACAAATCTTTGCCTTTTTATCATTAAACCATGCCGATCTTTCCTTGAACTCAGAAGATAGTGTCATTAGATCAGCTGTTGGATTGATAGGTGATATTGCAGCTATGTTCCCAAAGGGAGAATTCAAACCATTTTTCGCAGAAGAATGGGTTACTGGATTCATTAAAAAGACAAGATCAAATCCTGTTTTCACTCAACAGACAAAGGAAACTGCAAGATGGGCAAGAGAACAACAAAAGATTCAATTATCTTTATAGATCATGTTGCTCTCAACAACTGCAATTGTGTTATTTCAACCCCCCTTTTTTTTGTTTTTTGTTTACCAATTTTATCCTTTATCTTAATATTTTGATGATGTGTTTTTTCCTTTAATGTCCTCCTCCTCCTCCTCCTCCTATTCCTTTTTACCTCTTTTCTCTTATCTCTTATCTCTTATTTGTCATCTTGTCTCATTTTGGTTGTTTTGTATATATTTTCACTTTTATTTTCCCACATCTTTTCATTGCAAATGGTTCTCTTTATATTGCTTATTTTTATTTTTATGTCAACCCCCCCCCCTTTTTCATCATCATCATCATTTCCTTCATATCTCACCTTTTATACAGTCTCTGTTTTTTTACCCCCTTTGCATATCTCTCCCTCTCTTATATCTTTAACTAAATTGAGATCAGTCCCTTTGTTCAACTTTTGATTTTTATACATTTATTTTCACACTCGTATTATCTATCAATCTATCTATATATCTACCTATCTATACTTGATCTGTATAAAACTTGCAATGAGAGTAGAATGACCTAGCTCATGCTATGACCATACCTCCATCGAGAAGAGCGGAATGTCCTATTATATAATTAGATCCGGGTCCCGACTAAAAACGCAACCAACTCGGCATTTTTTTTGCTTCCGGTCTGACAAGTCAATGCACCTAATGCAACACACTGTTGTTATATAACCGTTTCTTCGATCTTTACCAATGATCAACAATAGTAGAGATAAGCTACGTGTAAAACAGTTTGAGATTGACTATACACTGCAAACATATATCTACAGAGATAAACTGCTTATGGCGATTTATGCAATGTTATAAGTTTAGTCAGTAACTTATTAATAAGCACTACACTTAGTGACTTGCTGTCAAGCACATTATGACAGTTCAATGTGTTGTTATGATGATGCGATACGAATACGATGAGTATGGCACTGCTCTGAAAGATAGAGGCAAGCAAAGCAGAGCAAGTGTAATGTTAATTATCTCGCTTGTTGATTCGTTTAACGTAAATTGCACTACTTGTATTTTATATAAATAACACGCATTGTTGTTATCTCTAGAGAATGTTTTTTTTTCTACTTTGGCTGTTTCTCCATATCTTATTTTTATACATACATATATCAGTACCCAAGATAAAAGATGACTTACCCAGAATCATTTGAAGGTTTCGGCTCATACTCAAAGGAGGAATGGGCAGACGTTAAGAAATTCTCGTATCCGCCAAAGAAATTTGACGACCATGATGTCGATATCAAGATTGAATGCTGTGGTCTTTGTGGTAGTGATGTCCATTGTGCCCATGGGAATTGGGGTGAACCATATAGACCAATTGTAGTTGGTCATGAAATCATTGGAACAATTGTCAAGGTTGGTCCAGCAGTTAGTGATTTGAAAATTGGTCAAAGGGTTGGTGTTGGCGCTTTGTCAAAATCTTGTAAGAAATGTTACAGATGTAAAAATGGTGATGAACCTTATTGTCGTAAGGCAGTTCCTACTTATTTCGGTACTTATGAAGATGGTTATCAATCTCAAGGTGGCTATGCATCTCATATCAGAGTTGATGATTATTTTGTCTTTCCAATCCCTGAAAATGTCAAAAGCACAGATGTTGCCCCATTCTTATGTGGTGGTATCACAGTCTTTTCACCAATGATCCGTTATGGAGTTGGACCAGGTAAGAAAGTTGGTATCTCTGGTATTGGTGGTATTGGTCATATGGGTATCTTACTTGCCAAGGCATTGGGCGCTGAAGTTTATGCCATTTCAAGAAATGATAAAAAGAAGGAAGATGCTCTCAAATTAGGTGCAGATCATTACATTGCCACTGATGAAGAAGGTTGGGAAACTAAACACTATGATGCATTAGATGTCTTGGTCAATTGTTCTTCATCAATCACCGGTATTGATTTTTCGAAAATGAGTCAATTGATGAAAGTTAAAGGTACTATCATCTCAATTTCAGCACCACCAGCTGGTGAATTGATCACCGTCAGACCTACCAGTTTGTTAGGTTGTGTTATTGGTATGACCGGTGTCGGTTCAAGAGAAGAGATATTACATATGTTGGACGTTATCAGTAAACATAATGTCAAGCCATGGATTGAAACCGTACCACTTGGTGAAGAAGGTATTAAAACTGCCTTGACTAGAGCAAATGAAGGTGATGTCAAATATAGATTCGTCTTTGACAAGTATGATAAGGCTTTTTGAATAAGATCTCAATCGGCAAGGGCGCTTAAAAAGTTTTTCTTGTTGTTCTCTTTATAAATACAAAAAAAATTGTTCAACTGAAAATATTTGCCAAGATTAAGTTACACAAGGTACTGTATACAAATTATGTTTTGTTCTGATGATGCAAGGAAGATGATTGAATAACTGACCGTAGATTCAATTAGTAATCGTTGAAGACCTCTTCATTTTATGTTTGCTATCATCGTTGGGGCAACGTCAAGAAGAAAAGATTTTTCACAAGGCATTGTTGCAAATTTTCCTCCATTTGGAAACTTAACAAAGCGGATCATCTGGACATAACATCAACCTATTCGGTACTTTGAGATATTTCGCCGCTCCTCCACCACCACCTCCTCTTGGTATTTTGTGAATGATAGGATCGGTCTAGATTTTCCTCTCTTGCCGAGGCAATATCTCCCTTGTAGTTTGTTCTTTGTGATTTGTAATTCGTTGTGCTGCAGAGATTTTCCGAAGATCTTCGATCTGATTCATGCGTCATTTTTCAACCTTAAACGGGATGAAACAACTCAAGATGACAAATTTACGTTCGGTATGTTATTCGACTACCCAGTTATTTGCCGGCTTGGTAATGTGCTTTATTCTGTTTCCCACATAGGTTTGGGAAATTTTTCAAATCGACAACTTCTTATATAATACTTTTAGCGAATCCGGAAAAACTTGAACTAACGGTTTTCAGTTTTTTTCTCCACTAATTACTTACATACAAGATGTCATCTTACCCAGAAGCATTCGAAGGTTTCGGCTCATTTTCAAAGGAAAAATGGGCAGACGTTAAGAAATTCTCTTATCCACCAAAGAAATTTGAAGACCATGATGTCGATATCAAAATTGAATGTTGTGGTCTTTGTGGTAGTGATGTCCATTGTGCCCATGGAAGTTGGGGTGAACCATATAGACCAATTGTAGTTGGTCATGAAATTGTTGGAAAAGTTGTTAAAGTTGGTCCAGCGGTTACTGATTTGAAAGTTGGTCAAAGAGTTGGTGTTGGTGCTTGTGCAAAATCTTGTAAGAAATGTCGCAGATGTTTAACTGGTGAGGAAATTTATTGTCCTAAAGCTGTTCAAACTTATTTCGGTACTTATGAAGATGGTTATAATACACAAGGTGGTTATGCATCACATATCAGAGTTGACGATACTTTCGTATTCCCAATTCCTGATAACGTTGAAAGTGCCGACGTAGCTCCATTCTTATGTGGTGGTGTCACCGTCTTTTCACCAATGGTCCGTTATGGAGTTGGACCAGGTAAGAAAGTTGGTATTTCCGGTATTGGTGGTATTGGTCATATGGGTATCATGCTTGCCAAGGCATTAGGTGCTGAAGTTTATGCCATTTCTAGAAATGATAAGAAGAAAGAAGATTCTCTTAAATTAGGTGCAGATCATTACATTGCCACCGATAAAGAAGGTTGGGAAAATGAATACTTTGACACTTTAGATGTCATGGTCAATTGTTCTTCATCAATCACTGGTATTGATTTCTCGAAAATGACAAAATTGATGAAAGTTAAAGGTACCATCATCTCAATTTCAGCACCACCAGCTGATGAAATGATCACCCTTAAGCCTACCAGTTTGGTTGGTTGTGTTATTGGTATGACTTTTGTCGGTTCAAGAGATGATATTTTACAAATGTTGGATGTTATCAGTAAAAATAACATCAAGCCATGGATAGAAAAGGTTCCAATTGGTGAAGAAGGTTGTAAAAAAGCATTGACTAGAGCATATGAAGGTGATGTTAAATATAGATTCGTCTTTGACAATTATGACAAGGCTTTTAACTAAGCTTTTGGTTGAAAGGGATATTAGATAGAATGTTTTACAATTTACAGAGATATTATTTAAAACTCACTTGTAGTTAGTGGTATCGGTTCCCTCGTTGAAGCTTTAGCCGAGATTAACGTAAAAAGCTCTTTCTTAGCTTTCTTTATCGTACCATACTTTCTCCTCTTGAAAATAGTCAAGGCTTGTTAGAATTTATTTTTAAATAATATATATTTAGATCCAGCTTTACTGACAAGATCGTCCATATTTTTCAAAAAGGACCATAACGACTTATTTGAAATACTAGTATCATCACTGGATATAATGATCCTGGCGTTAGTAATATCAACACCTACGAGCCTCCTATATCAACAATCAAGTGCCCCTTTTCCCTGCAGGGATGAGTTTGCACCAAAAAAAAAAAAAAATGCGTGTGTTTTTATTTTGTGTTTTTTTTTTTTTTTTTCACATACATTTTGATTATCGTAATCACCATAGTGTAAGAAGGCAGAAAGAAGTTTTCAGTGCACCATCAACTGTCGATTGGTATTG
>PPKU02000038.1:0-54557 GCA_003706265.2 Nakazawaea holstii | reverse complement strand
ATACATTTTGTATGATCCCACGGATATAATTTCGATACTATCATCATTCTTCTCACTATTGCCAATAGGGATCTTGATTTTTTACTTCTCTTGGTTATTATTGACAAGAGAGATTGAACCGATTATCATCGCTGGTGGACAAGTGATCAACGATATAATCAACGGTGTGATCAAGCATATGATCAAACAAGAGCGTCCACGTCCAGAATTGATGAGTATCACTTCTTCGATGGCGGATTCGAGCCATTTCAAGTCCACACTAGGGAGAGGATTAGAGTATGGGATGCCAAGTGCTCATTCTCAATTCATGGGATTTTTCATGGTTTATTTCTCATTGAGGGTTGTTTATCAATTGAAAGGATATTCAAGATGGCAAAAATTATACAGTTGTTCAGCGTTGGCATTCTCATGTTTTGCCGTGGTGTTTGCCAGGGTTTATCTCATGTATCATACCGTTGAACAAGTTGTTGTTGGTGTTTTGGTTGGGATCTGTTTAGGTTCAGGATATTTCTTGACGATTTCTATAGCTAGGGATGTTGGGTTCATTGGATGGATTGTTGACTGGCCCATTTGCAAGTATTTTTGGTTGAAAGATAGTTGCTATGAGTGTCCTTTAAGTTTTGAAGATGAATACCAATTATGGGTAAATAGAAAGAAGAGTATAAAGCTGGTTGATCAAAAGAAGGATATATAGATAATTGCATTTTCTTTTTTAAAAGCATTTTGAAATCATAAAGAGTATACATGTACGCATTTATATATATTTATATAATGAAATGACAAATTTATGGTTCAACACCTGGAATTTCAATTCTATTAGCAACATTTGCATATGCATTGTATTTAATTTCAACAATTTCATTTTGTGGGAAACTCAATGAAGGTATATCATTACAAGAACTTGACATCAAGTATCCATAGAAAACTTTGATGACTGATTCATCCGCGATGATCAAGATGTCACCACTCATTCTTTCCATTTCCAAAATCAAAGGTTCAATTTTCACAGCCAAATCATGATAAGACTCAGCTCTACTGAATCTATGATGATATGGGTCCTTCAAATGATCTTTATAATCTTCAGGGTACTTTTCTTTGATTTGCTGCTTTGACATACCTTCAACGTCTCCCGGATTCTTTTGAGTCAATTGTGAACGTTGTCTCACAGTTATACCTAGATCGACAAACGATTGAGATGCTTGAATGGTACGTAGCCTAGTAGATGTCCATACAACGAAAGAATTATCATGCTGACCATCAAATCCATTAGGAGGTTGCTTTTCTGATATGTCGTGGACCGGATCTGGTAACTTGGCATAAAATTTCTCACCTTTAGTCTTTGAAATATGATCCAATAATGTCTTATTCAACTTTTCAAAATAATCTCTCCCCTTTTCATCCAATGGCGGGTCACTTTTGAATCTTAATTTGTTATTAGAGCAACGGGCAAAATAAACCGATCCTGTCTTAATTCTTGAATTCATCAAGAAGAATACAATCTTATTCACCAAGAATCCATATTTGTTATTGTTCAAAACCAAGTTCTCTCCAAAGTTGATAAACTTGATAAAACTCAAATCAGGTTCCTCCTTATCACTCATCTCTTGATAAACAGGTTGTACCGTATCAATTCTGGAGATATAATCTTCTGTCAGTTTCTTAGGATCCCATCCAACGTAATCTGGAGATTTAGAAGCATCTTGGACATTTCGAAGCAATAAGTTAGGATGGGTGACTATTGATTCAATGAATAACACTTTAACATCAAGTCCTTTTAAATCATCTCTCAAATGATATCTATCCTTTGATAAAGCGTTAATAGCATCGTATATTACCACTTGACCTTTATCATTATCAAAAAATGCATTCATATCCTTGAGACATTCATCCACGATTTTTTGTCTTTGATTGTTGTCGGTTTCTGGGTTCCAAAATTCAGACGATACCATTCCCTCAGCACGTCTATAATCACCAAGATGGAAAATCTTAGCTTTTACTCCTAACCATCTTAAATATCGACACAATGATACTGATAAATGAGTTTTACCTCTTGCCGGTAACCCACACAAGGCAATACATAGCTTACCAGCATGAAACATCCTTCCACTTTCTGTAGAGTATAACTGCAGAGGAGAGATAAAATTTGGACTTATCTCATCATGAATACCATCAACATCACCCTTGTTAGATTTGAGCTTTTTACCACCAATCGAAGTCAGTGAGTCCAGACGACTCCGAGACTCAGAACCATGTGGTGTAGGTGATCTTGATTGAGCAGGAGTTTCCGCTGATGAAATCCATCTTGTTTGTTTTCTAGCCATATAATTCCCCGGTAACATCGGCGGTTGAATAGAAATATCATCCAGCAATGACGAGAGCGAACTATTCAGTTCTACTTCATCGTTGTTATTATCCTCCTTTGACATTGCTTAAGTCGTACAAGCGAGCTGAAAACGCTGATAACTTATTTTGACAAGTCAACTAAAACGTATAAACAACCGCAAGGGAAATCAAAACTTTTTTCTCTTGTTCAAAGATGTGGGGATTTTGGTATATGGCAACACTACCTTTTATATACTATTTGAAATTGCCATTTAAGCTAATATACAGAGGCATATGGATGTTACGATTTATGGAAGCTGATTCGAACAACAGCATTTGAAAAATTATTTTACAGAAGTACTTGTTTTATTATATTTTGAAAGTAAGAAAAAACCCTTGGATGAGAATAAACCTCTTAAGCAACGACACCACCTTTTCTTTCAATCAAAGCTTTTCTGTCCTTGTCTAAGTGTAATTTAGTAATGACAACTTTTGATGATGAGATGTTAATTGGAACTGAAGCACCGTTTGATTTTTCTTTGGTCAATTTTTCAACTTGGATAGAGTATTTCAATCTGTAAACTGATGAGACTTTACCTTCGGAACCTTTCTTTGAACCTCTGGTGACTAAAACTTCATCATCTTTTCTGATTGGCAATGATCTGATCTTGTATTGTGCTCTCAACTCCTTTGATAATGGAGCTGACATGATAGCACGTCTAACAGATGATGGAGCTGTGAAATAAGCTTTTCTAGCTTTGCTTCTTGATGATGAAACGTCTATATTTGGGAAATCAGTTAGTACTCAGTTAATAGCTATGATAGCCTGACAATGCCGATACAGTTAAAAGTTTACAAATCCACGCATATCATGCATTATAGTTCGTCGTCATTCCTTTCCTGTTGATATGTGATGTATTATCTGTACTGAAAAGTAACTCATTGCCCTATTGATTATTGAACACTTTACATTATGAGTTCATTATACTAATTTTAATTCATATGACTATACTACGATGAATTCTGTGATGCACGGGTTGTTTAAAAAATTCTATGTGAAGTCTTGGATTGTGAAAATTGTTTTCTTTCAAAATGATGATATAGTGGAATCTGACAAGTACGAATTAAGGATAGATGACATGATGTGGTTTGCTCTCTTGACAATCAGCATTTCATTATTGAAAAGATATTTACCTTGACTAACTTTGGCCATTTTTGCTTATTATTGTTATTAGTTGGTGAGTTCCAAAGATTCTTGTGGTTGTTAATAATAAATTTTTTTTAATGAAAACTGAAAAACACTCAGAAGGAAAAAATTTTGCTGCACGACCAAAAAGTATGATAATGTACAGCCCCTGTTTTTCTCCCATACACAAAAATTTCATTTTTCTCATTTTTTGTTGTGGCATCAGGGTTTTGTGACTGGTAATTACCAAATATAGTACTATGCTAGATCACTACACCACCACATGCTAAACAATTCTATTCATACATAAAAGACATAGAA
Source organism: Nakazawaea holstii (assembly GCA_003706265.2). NCBI lineage: Eukaryota > Fungi > Ascomycota > Pichiomycetes > Alaninales > Pachysolenaceae > Nakazawaea > Nakazawaea holstii. The sequence continues at coordinate 50,728 of PPKU02000038.1, read as the reverse complement.
GAAAAGGGATGTGTTGCTTGTCGTACAATTCGAGTAGAAACTGGAATGGCATAGATAAGTCACTCTCTCCATCTCATTGGTTTATATCATACCATGTAAATAACCAATCATGCTATTTCAACGGTCTAGTTTCCTAACATTGAAATCACCACTCTTCAGACATTACTTGTACACCACAAAATATCGTAATGACTATGTGGGAATATACATGAGAACTGCAAAAATCAGTCAGCCTATAGACTTCTGTTCGTAAGGTGTCTTGTTTTAAAATGTAGTCACCACGAACTCTTGATCCTCTGACTTAAAAAGAATATTTAGAGGAACTTTCAATAAGAGAAGAATGCTCAAGACTGCGTAGACTTCGTAGACTTCGTAGACTTCGTAGACTTCGTAGACTTCGTAGACTTCGTAGACTACAGGTTCACTCATTTGAAAAGAAGAAGACACACTGGACTTCCAACAAGAGCTATGATCCTCTTACGAGAATAGATACTCCTGATCAACTCAATTAAGCAAGGTTCAGCATATAAAAATCGTTTATAGATAAATAGTAACAATGAACTATTCCTTTTGTGAAAAGTAAGTTCCACAAGGAAATTGGGCAATTCAAAAAAGACTTTTGTCGAGAATTCAACTATTGGTAGTATGGCCAAATTAACAGCAATGATCTGTTTAGAGGGTATGTAGTAACAATATACGCATTTCTTGTATACTGAAGGAAAAAAGAATGTATACAGAACACCATTTAAACCAGTTTATTCATATGTATTCTGACCACTGAAAACTGTAAAAAATAATTTTTGATTTAATCCAAGACGACCAAATCATTTTAGGAATGGATTTCTTCAAACAAAATAACTTAATCACAGACGAGCTACCACACTTCCGTAGTTCAAATCTAAAAAACTCATTGTTTTAATTATGTGGTACGCCAACCTTGTTCGAACTTTGAAGGATCTAGGTTTCGATTATCTTATTAAATTAGTAAATAAAAGGGCAAAAAACTTAAAAATAATAAAACATTGAGCCCGAGGTGGGACTCGAACCCACAATCTTTGCCTCCGGAGAGCAATGCGCTAACCAATTACGCTACAAGGGCTTAAAAAGTTAACTAAATTCGTCACTCAATTTCCACTGAGCCACGAGAGATAATTCCAAATGGGCAAGACCGAGAACCAAAATATACCAAGAGCATAACATAGGGGCATTTTTGGGGCACAAAATTCTATTTTTTCAAATATTGAAGTCCAATTCATGCTCTTTCCAAGCAGTAACTTCATTTCTGATTCGCGAAGACAACAGTCAAGGTAATGCCGACTCACAGTCAAAACACTCGAGGCAACATTCGTAACTGAATCGATCATTCGATCACAGTCTGTCTTTGAAAGGGGACAGTGGAGATGAATTCCTCCCTACAAGTCTTTAGACAGCCTGTGAGTAAGTTATTTTGTGTTCAATGCTCTTGATAACTTCATTTGAACCCAAATTCTCATATTTTTGGTCCGATTCCGGTTCATCAATTGATGACAGATGATCATCGATTGAGTAATTATGATATGATATGATATTCTTTCAACATCACAAAAGTACTTTTACAAGTCAACATGATCTGCAGCTACCGCCCTCATATGTGCATATAAAGACAAAGGTGAAATTATTTCACGTCCTCTTTCAGGATCATACTGGCAGCCCATAATAATTCTTCACTTGTAAAAGTAAAAAAGAAGTATTTACGGAAAAGGTGCTATAGATAAATTCTGATGGCTCAAACTCCTGGGGTAATCATTTTAAGCTCAAAGAGATTTTTATATATAGGAGCAATTCTTCCTTATATCTTGTCAAATCTGGAGCTGATTCATGATCAATTACTATATTTTACGATACCTTACAGAAGAATTCAGAATCTGCTCAGTTGAGATTTGCCAACGACCCTAAATTGTCTTTCTTTGCCAGTTTAATGATTTTCTAGGTGGTTTGGAAGCTTCATTTAATCTCCAGCTTTTTCACTCCTCTGCATAATGGGAATTATAGAATCCAAGGATTTCCCCTTCTATTTCAACTCACCGAGCTAGAGCTGTAATACTTCAATGAAATCAGCGAAGCAAATTGACAACACTTCAGGGGGGCTTATAATAGGAGTTTGCCTTCAAGCTAGTGGCCTATGAATAATTAGCTAGCTATAGAATCTTTGTTTGTGAAAGAAGATTTTGAGTTTTATGTAAAGCTAAATCAGTCTTGCGAAAGTGAACTCAAACATACTTCCAAAGTTTTCAAAACGTGAGTCATTAAAGTCTAGCGGATTGAGTAATCGATGTAAAGAAGGGCACTACTGTGCCTGATCAGCCACATTGTCATCTCGTTGTATTTAATGATACAAGTAGATATGTTAGATAAGATCGCGCGGCTGATTTAAATTTTTGTGTTTTTTTGTTTACTTGCAATTTTATATTACAATTTTGTGTTCACAAATATCCAGATTCCGAATTGACTTTGTGGCACTTTCCTCATTTGAAGATGAGAAGGATTTCGTTACTCATTATGACCAAATGCCAATTATTGAAATTAGATTTACCCAAGAAATAAGAAGTTATTTGTTAATAATAAAGTTTCAATCGCATCAACAAACAGCCATCAACTTGTAAGAACATAAGCAAGCTTTTTTGGTACAGTAACAACTATCAACGATATATCATAGCATCAAAATACAAAATTCCTCATCTTCATCAACAACAACAACACTAAAGATATCATTGGCGGTATGTCTCACATTAGAGACTCTCTGAGTAAGGTTGGACTAAGTTGCCATCAAATGAGAACTGAATATATTCACAGAAAGTACAACACCAATGGTTCTCCAAGACTTGTTTCTGAACGTGATCCAAACGTTTCTTTCAAGTCATCTAGAACACCATTAGTCGAAACCCACGCGGATGATGATTCACCATTTAATTATAATGGTGAAAGAGTGACAGAAAATTTAAACGCTGATAATTCTTGGGTTACAATTTTGGATGAACCAATTACTACTGACATTCAAAAAGAGAATAACATTGTTAAAGATAATTTCCACCGCAATCGCGATTACAATTGTCATGGCCAGGGAAAACCTCAAACGGTCCCTGGTGTTTCACCTTCTGCTATCGCTGATTCCGAAAGTGAAACAACAAACCCAAAACCTCTTTCAAAAATTGACGCCGCTATAGCAAGCAAGGTTGCTACTATATCAAACGTTGACTTTGATGATTTGAAGCACAAAAACACTGAGGAGGACTCTGTGGCTATAGTTTTAAATGATGAAGCCGGGGTTGCTGATTTAGAGGTTCCCAATTCTACCAACTCTGGTTACTCAAGTCTCTTTGTTCAATTATTTAGTTCCAAGTTTGGGAAAAGACAAAAAGAAGTTGTTAAGAACCCATCTTCAATTGAATATTCGAGCTCTGAACTTAGCGGCTTTGCTGATCATGAATGTGGTGACATTCCTGATGAGTCTGTCGTTGCTAAAATTGAAAGAAGACCTGTTAGCCTTCAATCCTTGGAAGCTTTACAACCTCTGCCACATCCGTCACTAAATAGATCATTTGAAGTTTACAATGTTATTGGACCAGATCACTTGCACTCAAATAAAAATTTGCCACTCCCAATGAGACCACTGCTTCAACCACCATCACCATGGATTGAAGCAAAACAGCTCATCAAAAGGTATCATAGAAAACTTGTTTACAAATCGAGACTTTGGAGAGCGAGACATTGGCCATCTCCGTCATATAAGAGATTATGGAACCAACTTATATCAATGTTCAAAAAAAAGCCATCTAAACCAACAACTGGACGAACACCCGTCTTTGCCGGAGGGAACTTGAGTCACCACAACCCCATTTTCATGACGGATGGTACCTGTCCTTGTGTTAATTGTGTTGACACATATAAGATCGAAGGACCAGGTGGTTATTTAGAAGTGCTTCAGTATAAAAAAATTGAGAGAAACTACTTTCTCTCCACGTATACTCTGGCCACTAGGACACTAGCTTTCACTGAAGGTCTTTGTTTCGAAGAGATTACACCAAGAATATCAGATATAAAAAGGTTTAGAATTGTTAAAGACAATGAAACTCCTTTTACTGTGGGCTCAAACCCATCTTCTACGGATTCAGATCTTGGCGCAAACTATCAGATTAAGAGAGCATTCAACATTTCAGATGAGCATGGTGATTCTGAATCCAATTCAAATACTAATGGAGAAGAATTGTCTGACGTACCACTTGTGATGTTGAGAGAGAGAGTTTTAAAAATCAGGAATTTCTTGACAAATAGGGAAGATCCTTTCAGCCCTGACTACCAACAAGCAGTTAGTCATCTTTATCATATAATTGCTGAGTTGGAACGAAGAGAATATACGTCTGTCAACTCTAGACCATCAACAGCTGGAGACCTGGGTCGTACAATCAACAGTGACACTTCTGACTTTCACCAATTTACCTCCTTTGACACAAAAGATGAGAATGTTCGAGATTACAAAATTGGTATCTCATCTAATGGTTGGAAAACTTTTGGCGGCATTACCCTGACCCAAAACAGTTATGTTGGGATGTCATCAGATTATCTTTCAGATAACACCGATTCTACTGAGTTGAGATCAAGCGTTGAAGACGAAGCAAGAAGCAGAGTGTTCGGTGAAACTTTGGCAGAAATAGAAGCAAAGAAGCACAAAGCGATAATGGAAGAAAGAGAAGCAAGAATTGTAAAATATAGCATGACAATTGAAGAAAGAGATACGTACAAGCTTGGTCAACTTAAAAGTAACGATTCCATTCCATTGATGTCGAGTGTTGTGGCTTCAATTAAAGCTGCTTTTGATTCTCTCAAGACATATACATTTTGATCCGCCTGTCATGGTTTCATTGTGTGAAACTGGTGTGCTCTGCGATCTAGTTTGTTTGATGAACTGTTTTTTCTCATTATTCTCTTTTGCTGTTTTTGATTGTTTGGTTTACAGAGTGCTATTCTATTGATAAGAAGTTACTGGAGGAAAAAGAGAGGGTTTGCATTCATGATGGGATTCAATGGAGAAGGATGAGAAGAGGAAAAGGGGAATTCAAAGTGTGGGTGTTATGATCTCAAGAAGATTTGTCTCTTTAAGTTTTGTTGTTTGAAAGCGAATCATGGCGGTGATGATGATTCTTCAGTTTTCAAATTGCTTCAAGTATACGCCTTTTGAGATTATTTCTATTCCACCTGGAAGATTCCCCCTGTGAAACTTCTCAAGCTTTGAAGTTGGCTTACTGATTGTTGACAAATAAACTCTTCATTTTAGCTAGACACTAAATACAAGTTATTCAAGCTTTTTTTCACCATTCAATCAATAAATTCAGCTCGGGCTCATTTCAGATACTAATATATGGGGAATATCCCCATATTTCAGCATTGTAAGCTAAGCTTTTCCCAGTTCGAACTAAAGTCAAATTCATGAATTAAAGTGAAAAAAGAGAACGGGTGAAGGAGAAAAAAAAAGCGTGAAAAAAATTAAAAAACTCAGATTCGATGGAGATTAGTCTTCATTTCACTTGAGTGTAGAGGATATATTCACACAGACTGAGAACTATTAGTCAATATGCCAAGACTAGTTTCCAATTCAGCTTGTAAGAGGGTTTCTACATTTTTTAAGAATACCTTGCCAAGTGAGAATACCACTATCTTTCTGAAAAGTAATATTGCCAATAATAGTGCGTCTCCATCATCATCATCGTCATCATCATCAATTCAATTTGTAAGAGGGTATAATTTACTGTTAAGAGGCAAATATAACATCAATGAGATTTTGATAAATAAGAATTTGACATCAGGTACGATAAGAAATTTGAGATCTTTGAATCAAGCTAGGTCGAACTCAACAACAACTTCTTCATCAACTTCATCATCATCATCGAAAAAGAGTACAAAGCTGCCAAAGGAATCACTTTTCAGTAAATTCAAAAGGGCATTCACATTCACGATCTCTACCGTTGCCGTTATCAGTGCATCTGGTCTTGCTATTATTGTCATTTATCTTTTATTAGCAGAAATAGCATTCCCATCAGGGGACACACAAACTTTCAACAGAGCTGTTAAATTAGTGGAAAAGGATGAAATCTCGCAAAAATTACTTTCATTTGAAGATGGTGAACGTTTGAAAGCATTTGGAGAAGTTCCTGGTGATAAATGGACTAGAAACAGACCTATATCATCAGTAAGAAGACCAGGTTTAGATGGTAAAGAACATGTATTGATGAGATTCACAGTTGAGAGTAAGACTAAGACTGGGGTTGTGCAATTAGAAGCCATTGATGATAGCTTTTGGAAACAATCTTTTTCATACATCATCTTGGACGTTCCTGGTGAAAATAGACATTATATCATTAAACCAAAAGCTCCAGAAAACAGATTCAAAGTCAAGGATAAAAACACTGGATTCTTGGGTGTTAAATGGGGTCCAAAGAAGGATTAATTGTACAAGTTTTTGCCAATGATCTTGATTATGAGTTTGTAAATAGCCAGAGTTTATTAAAGTTCCAATACTCTATCACTATACATCGTATTGATTAAAATAAAAACATTGAAAATACAAGACAACAAGTCATTAAAATCAAATCTAATTGATTACCATTAGCTGCTGATTTCAGTTTTTTCTCTTCATCTTCATAAACTGTTGTATTCGTAATCACTTCATTAGTGTTATCCTTTTCATATGTAAATATACCATATAATGGGTTTATATGTTGTTCACCACCAATTGCCGAAAAACATGTCTGATTTCTCTTAGCATTCAAATTGGAATTTGATGAATCAGTAATCATTGATAAATCTTTAACTGTGTTTCTTGTAGATATCGTTGAAGCTTTACCATTGAAATCACAATAACTGGCATTCATTTGATGTTTATAATAAAATTCATTCATCAGTATCGACAACCTTTGATTTTTCCTACAACTTGAAAAGATACCATATTCACCATTGGAGCCATTCCCTCTCAACTTGGCACATGTTATGGTCTCCGCTTCACATACAGTGGTATAAATATCCTTGACATCTTCCACAGTTAATTGTGCCAATGGCGATTTGGCACATGCCAAGGCGCTCATGACACATCCACATCGAAACAGATCTGGGGTCTTTGGTAAGATGTTGGAGATTTGCTTACCAGTTTTCTGTACTGGACATTGTCTCGCATTCTTAACAGATGGTGGTACGTATGATTTCTTATCAACACCTTGTGGATTGATTTTACCAAACTGGTATTGTAAAAATTTAAACTCTTCCAAAATGGACACTGAACTGGTAATATTGGTGAAATCATCAGCTTGAACGATACCATAATTATTTTGCTCTTCAAAATACATATACATGATACCGCCTGAAAAGACATCGGTCATCAATGGACTGAACAAGGAATCAACTTCTGTAAATGGTCTTGGTCTCACGGTGTTGCAACCAAATTCACTAAAGAAAACAGGGATTGGATAATTTTTGAACTCCTCCAATCTATCAGAGTATCCCGAAGTTCTAAAAGTTGAATGACCACACCATTCATAATTATTAATTCCATAGAAATCAATCTTGACATCTTCCACCCCACCACAGATGAAATAATCCTTCAACAATTTTCTCGTTGTTGCATCATCATTTGTCGAATAACCAATTGGGATCTTTCTATAACCCTTCTCCTTTATAAACCGCTTGGTATCTCTCACTGACGCCTTGATAAAAGGACCTGCGTCAACGTTGGAAACATCAGTGATAACTTCATTACCTGCAAAGAATCCTAATAAATTATCATATTTTTGCATGGCGGTAACGACATCGGTATACCTTTCATATAAATCAACATCCCATGAGGGCATCTCTCTCACGATCGATGTCTTTGGCTCAGATAAATCTGCAAGGACATAAATATCATTCTCAGCTAATAAATTCATACAATAATCATGATCCAGTTTTGGATCAATTGCATAAATCCTCAATGTATTGATGTTCAATTTTTTCAAATTACCAATATCACGTTGACAAATCTCTGGGATAGATAATGGGTCAATGTATGGTTTGGAGATATGGTCCCATCCATCAGGTAATCGATACATGTTATAATCAGGTTGATAAGCAATACCACGGATGAAAAATTGACTACCATTATTTGAATAAAAAAACTTATTCCCATAAACTTCAATACTTGGTTTCCTCTTGAATGCATTGATCGGTTTATTGTTTGGATTCAATGATATTTGATTGCCGCTCAATTTCAGTAATTGCTGTGGGGCTTTCAGCAGGTGATCATCAAAGGGGGTGTTACCGCTACTGCTACTACCGCCCATGCCAGCGTCAGTGTTAGATGATGAAATCACCGCTGCCGCTGCTGCTGCTGCCATTGCATATGAACTGAGGAGATATAATGGGAATAACATTTTGGAAATTGAGGAATGTCAATGGTTGAGATGGTTGTGAAATGTGAAAGTTTTAGATATTTTCATATTTGACCAAGTTTTTTTTATCTTATAAAATCGTCTTTGTGGTACAAAAAACACAAAAAACAAACACGCAATACAAATTAATTTTAAAAACGTCAAAAATTTATTTCTTTGAAAGTTTACTGAATAGTACTAATATATAATATAAAAAAGGGTTAATAAAACAAAAATACAAAAATAAAAAGGATAATTGTCTTTTCCAATATCATGTGTTCATATCTATCTATCCACCTAACCACGATTGAAAACAAAAAAAATATATATATGATGAAATAGACAAAGATCCATTGGTTTTGACTTTTTGTTAACAATGAACATCTTAACAAATATAATCAAAACAAAAAGTTTAAAAAGAAGGGAGCACGCAAAGAGAAGCAATCAACTTCATATCATCTTCCTTATTCTCTTTCGTGTGTGAGTATGTGTTTTTTAATGGAGAAAAAAATGACTATGAGTGTAAATTTTGAGGAAGGGGGGAACGAATATCAAACTTAAGCTTTGGTAGACCAAGTATGCATCTTTGGAGTCTTTGTCAAGACTGATTTAGGAGCATGTTTACCTGTATCGTTATTCTTTTGATGACGTGGTTGGAATAAACCTTCACCAATTGAACCTGGGGCAAAGTTGTCTGAAATCTTGTTTGTATCAAGACCCTTCATAGAACCGGCAATAGCTGGACCTGCAATGATGATAACGATAAGAAGTAAAACGGTGAAATATAATGTGATATATTTTCTAACCATTCTCTTTCTTAATCTAGCTTGTTTAATTGAATAAATTGGAGGTCTGATTTGTCTTGAAGGCTTTAACCAAAACAACATAATTGAATGCCATCTATCAATCAATGGAATACAAACAATTGGGAATTGAGCAAACAAAATAATGTGACCAAGCATGAAATCACCAGCAAATTCAGAAGCTTCGATAATCTTAGCAACAAATTCACGAGTTGGTTGAGTCCAAGCCATATAACCTAAACCGGAACCATACCATTTACCAGTCCAGAAAGCATTGTTAGCATGATCACTCTTGAATTCTCTTGTTAAGAATGCCAATGTCATAAATTTGAACAATGAACGTTGGATGTAGATACACGTAGCTAAACCAATCAACATTCTTGCAAAACTAAAAGCTTCCAATACCCATAAAACGACAAAGAAAACAATGTGAACAATGACGGCAACACCATGTGAAATACCAGCCATAACAGCACCAGTCTTCTTACAACACATACCGAATAATGGACCGGAACAACATGACATTGCAAGAAGGAAGAATAAACAACCAATATTGATGACAACTGGAGCTAAAGCACAAATAACAAGACGTAAGACTGAGTTAACAACCTTAGCATCCTTCTTTCTAACACCGGTTTGAGCATTGACAAAAGTATAAGCTGTAAAACAACCAGCGGTATAGATAAGACATGGAAGGAAATCAGTCATGATCAAATTAGAACGATGAGCTCTTGGAGCATCACCGGCAGCTTTTTCAGAATCATCACCAACCAACTTACGTTTGAAACCGGTGATTCTTGATCTTGATAATCTAACGTATCCAATCCATGAATTCTTATGCCATTTGGTGTTACCACGAGATAACCATCTGATATAATCTCTGTAATCAACAAAGAAATCTTCCCAAGCAAATTGATGAGGGTTGAAAATAAATGGAGAAAACATCAAAGCAGATAACGAAGCCCAGAACCATAATAAAGCAGGTTGCCAATGGGCAACAGTACCAAATAACAACATCAACATACATTTGGCACCCATATAAATGGCACTTTCTGCAAATCTTGAATACAATAATGAAAATGGAATTCTAGCAGTGGCAAAACCTCTACCGGTGGAGATATAACGAGCACCACCAACAGACATATCAGCAATCAAAGAGGATGAATAGATTTGAGCAACAAAGACTTCAAACATTGGAGATAATGAACAAAGATGTTTAAAGAATCTTTGAGTAGCTTTCCAAACACCACGTTCAATTAATTCTTGAACAACTAATGGAATAAATGAAATGAAGAAAACAATGAAAATGGATAAAGTATAACGACGAATCCAATCAACAGCTGGAGCAAGTTGGTAACAACCATATGGAATAACAACATCGGTAATAGGTTGATTCTTGTTATAGTAACAAATAATAGATTCATGAGCCAATGCATTCAAATTAACCAAAGATAACATGAATAATTGCAATGAAATACTGATAAAGATGTTATTAACATGGAAACCAGCATGGGCATAGTAAAATGACAAGAAACGATCAATTGGTAATTGAGTACCCAAATAATAGTATTCTCTTGAAAGCATTTGTTCACCCATACCAGCACCAATCTTTGTTGTGAAATTCAAAGTGGAACCAAAACCTAAATCTCTACCTTTACCACATTGATAATATTCACAATGCTTAATTCTACCACCACGACACATTGCAGTCATACCAGCGTAAATATCTTCATTTAAATGTAAACCCTTTTGAGCTTTAGAAACACCACCACGGGTATTCATAAAGATTTGATTCAAGAAATCAGGATGACCATAATGTAACTTACCACCAACTTGAGCTAAAGTTCTTGCAAATAATGTACCAAAAGTTTGTTCTTTACCAGCGGCAACATCACCAAGAATACCAGTGTTTTCAGAGAAAATATATTCTCTTGCACCGACAATGGCAACTGGATGACTCAGTTCCTTTTCTTGTTTCAAACCAGGAGCATAAGGATTAACATGTTCAACGTTTAATTCTTCGAATTCAGCCAAGACAGATCTAATCTTAAGACATTCTTCCAAATAGTTATCTTGGTTAGCATCGATCAATTGTAAATATTCACCACGAGTAAAGATAATAGCCATATTTTGATTATCAGATTTACCATCACCCAAAATTGGATTACCAGACATTTGAACTCTAAATTTAGGTTTTCTTCTACCATTTTCCATAATCTCACAATGACCATCGATTAAAGCAGCATAAACTCTTGGTTCTTGACCTTCTTCAATAGGAGGTTCTTCATCCAAGTAGGCAATTTGTAAATCTGGGTAAGCACGTAATAAGAACTCAGCATTTTCCAATTCTTCTGGTAAGAATTTAGCTAATCTTTGCATGGAAACAACAAACTTGAATTTTCTTCTAGCCATTCTTTCCAATTCTCTTTCTAAACCTTCGGCGTTACCACCAAACATTTGAACAATTTCAGGATTTTCAACGCGATACAACAATTTAATGGCTCTTGCATAATTCATGAAACCAGAAACAGTTCTGTATAAGGTTTGTGATCTTAAGGAAGCCCAAATTCTTGTTCTTAAAGTATATTCAGGAGCAGCACTCTTGAAACCAATACAATAGAATGGTAAATCATCAATTTGTGATTTCAAGTTATCTTCCTTTTCATCATCCAATCCTTCATTTTCATAAGCAGCAGTTTCTTCAGCTAAGATTTTGGTATCTTTAACAAAACAATCCCATTCAACTGGGTGTAATTGTTTCAAATATTCCAAAACAGTAACTCTTGAATATTGACCATCTTCTCTGATAATTTCACGTAATGACAATAAAATTTTTTCAGAGTAATGAGGAGTGAAAACGGTAAAAGTTGGCATGTTATCAACTGGTAATGGTTCAGGGATTGGTGTGGCTAAAGATTGAGCAAAGAATGAGATACGACGTTCAGCTTCAGAATTAACTGGGAAGAATTCAGTATCAAAATTGTTATCATCTTGTGAAACGAAAAAGGTTGGAGCTCTCAAGGTACGTTTACCTTCAATTTCACTTGGAACTTGATGATATAATAATTTTTGAACGTGATCAATAGCTAATAAATGTTCTCTGTACATTGAGATAACAATAGCATTCCAAACTTGTGAAATTAAAACTTTTGGTTTATATTTAATTTCCATATCAGTTGTTGCCAAAATTTTGGAATAAACTCTCTTTGGTAATCTTGTGAAAATATTTCTCCATGGAGTCAAGATGGAAATACCCAAATAAAATGATCTACCAACGGAGAAAACACAGTTACAAACAATGTACCACATATAAGTATCCAAGAAGAACAAGATGAAATCGGTAACGTACATCAAACCCAAGACAATCTTGGCTTGATTTTTACAAACGACATCGTTATACCATTTTTCACCATGACATCTCATTGTCATTGTTGACAAATCTCTAATTGGATCTCTTAATGATAAAACCAAAAAGAAATAAGATTCAGTAGTCTTAGCTAAAAAGACCAAGAACCATAAAAAGTATGACATCCACATATCTAAACCTTTCAATTTGGCAAAAGATGCGGTAAAAGTTTGTGATGAGACATATTTTCTTGAAGATTTGCTCATATAAGAGTTGAATAACCCACCTAATGGCATAATGGCAAAGAAAACGACAGTGGCAACGGCAATGAAGAAGGCAACAATGGAAACCGCGTGAGCAGCTTTCGATTTGATTGTGATACCTGCCCATGCAAAGACAAAGATAACAGGAGCTAAATTGACGGCAAGGATCAAGACTAAAAATCCTAATCTTCTTGATAAATGTTGAGCACCGGCCCAAGCTCTTGGAACGAATAACCATTCGAAAAGGGTGGCCATAATTTGAATAAATGAGGCAAATGTACCTGCTAAAGCACAAGAAGCCCAACGTGATGATGGTGACGGTTGATTGTTTAACAAGTAAACATAATCCTTGGTATACAAAGTTGGAGAATTATAAGCAAAGTAGAACCAATAGAAGGAACAATGAATGATCCAAATACGGTTGAAATTTGTAATCAAATGTAACCAAGATCTGATTTCTTTATAAGTCTTAAAGAAAACATTATTCCAGTCACATTCTCCCAATCTTAAATATCTTTCCTCTGCAGGAACTTCGACTAATCTAGAACCATCTTCAAAGATAATCTTGGAAATACCTTCTGGATACCAAAATAATTGATTGACATCATCATAACCAATAACTTTATTATGATCTTTTTCACGTTTGATAAAACGTCCATCAACAACTTCATACATTTGAGATCTAATAAAACGATATAATGGAGTGATAATTCTGTTCAAATAATCACCTTCTGGAACTGGCTCTAATCTTTGTTGACATGCAGCAGAATTGAAGTAATCATCGGCACACTTGTAGATAAAACATAAACATTCTGGAACAAATCTAACTTGATTAGCTTCACCCCATAATAATAAATATAATGAAATTTGTCTAACTCTTTCCAAAGGTGTTAATGAATTCATCTTTGCATTCCATCTATATTCAGCAGCTTCTAAGGAATTATCACCTTCTAATTCAGTGATAACACGTTCTGGATCTTCACCATTTTCCTCCATAGCTTTTCTAGCCTTTTTAGATTTTCTTTTGGCCTTTCTAGCCTTTTTACCCAATTTACCCAAGTTCATATTGGCAAATCCAACTTCATCATCTAAATCTAATTGAGCGGCAAAATACCATTTCTTGTAATTGGAATTTTCACCACCGATATAATCAGCATGTAATGATAATAAAGCTTGAGCAGGAGCCATACGTGAAGATCTTGAATCTAATAAAACCATAAAATGATCAAACATATTTCTCATCGAATCTCTTTGGAAACCAAATTTATTAGTCAAATCAATGAAAACATCTTCAATTTGTTCGATAGAAACAGGAGCTTGATTATCAGCAGTCCAAGCAGGATATGGATCTCTTGGTAAAGCAGCCATCGCACTTGGATCATATGGCCCAGCACCGTATATTGGAGTGGAGGCACCACTCGATCTTGGAGAACCATAAGACATTTGTGATGGAGTATATTGAGTACCATAACCATCATATGGAGTACCAACACCATTTGGTCCATAACTAAAATCGGAAAAATTTTCATCACCGGCACGAGGTTGTTCATAATAACCTTGTTGCGTTGGATCGATATATTGTTGATCGTAACCTCCATACAGCAGCAGTTGTTGTTGTGGATGTTGTTGTGACGGATCATAATCACCATACTGTTGCTGTTGAGAAGGATCGATATATTGTTGGTTATAATAATTTGGATCTTGATTTGGATCATAATAAGGTTGTTGTGAATCTAACACATCTTCAGAAGATGGGTTCTCTGAATAGTATTGTGATTGTTGTGGTGGGATCTGTTGTTGCAGACCCGGATGGTTTGGGTCATAATAATCGTTATTATACGACATGGTCTATTTGCATCGTTTGTTAATATTATATAAACTCGTATATATATGTATAATGTAGATAAAACACTCACGTTTAAATAAATATATCCTGTTGATATATACAACTACCAAAACTTATTTGAAATCAAACACTTGATCCAATTAAAAATATAATAATGTGAAATTTAAAAACAAATAAAATGAAAGGGGATATGGTTTAAAATGAAAAAAAAACGGGAGTTGAACGAATGCCTATGATATATTATTATTATCCTATTCTATATATACCAATATGATAATTGATTATCAATACCAATATCAATCACAAGAATAATAATATATTAATGGATATACAATATAGTTTCAAGTTTCAGACTTGATGGTAAAAATTGTTATAAAAAAATTTATTGCAACAACAAAATTTCTCTCTCTCTCTCTGTTTCTTGTCTCTTTGGTTTGTTTTGTTTCTTGATCTTCCTTCTCCTTAATATTTTTGTTGTCATCTCTGTGTTCTGCCCCCTGCCCCTTTCTTTTTCTTTTGGTTCTGAAATTTCTCTCTTTTAAACTACTGACACGCGCTCCATCGCCTCGCTGCGGTCTAATCTTAATTAGCTAACTAATTAACCAAGTGCGGTGCGCTGCTCTGCGCAACTCCTCGGTGTAAAGGCGTATTAGTTATCATTTGATTATCAACATGGACATGGTAGACACGGTATACAGGTCTATTACAGAGATGAAATAGATACTCTATTGATAGGCGCAGTGCTACTAAGCAGACATACATATACACTCTTCCGTCTCTTGTCTGCCAATCATATACACATCGATCAATTTCATTCCTCGTTATTATTAAACAAACAACGCCCATCTTTTCTCTTTGTTAAACATGTCCTTGTTCGTTCGCTCATTCTGCCTCCGTTCCGGTAACACGTTACACGTAAAATTCCAATTTCAAATTATTATTATTAACCGAGGCATACACACACACACACCGACGCGCGCGACAGGCAACACAAGAGACAAGACCAGAGACGAGGCAAGAGCAATAAATAAGAAGGGGCTCGCTCACCGCTCATCATCATCAGCAGCAGCATTTTGACCCAATAAAAAAATTTTCATCTGATTCTTGTCTCTTGCCCCTTTCTTGTCTTTTTGTCTTTTGCTCAACTAGATGAGCGAGAGAGAGAGAGATTATTATTATTATTATTATTATTATTATTAATATTGCTCTAGCCTCTTAATAGACAAGAGAGGAGAAGGAATTTATTAGATTAATCGATATTTATATCGATCGATCGATGGATGTAAAAATAGAAACATTACTTGTTAACATTCATTCATTTATTTCCAATTTCATCTTTGAAGATATAGACACAAAGCGATGGAGATAGAGACACGCGTAGCTGGATGAACCCGTAACTATTGGATACCATCATCATCGTGGTGGTGATTATTAATTCTCGTGTTTTGTTTTGTGTATTTTTTTTTTGGCTCAACCGTGTATTTATTTGATGTGTATAAATAACACATAGTGGAAAACTCGTGTTTTTCGTGTCTGGAGATTGATCTGATCAGATCAACAACATTTTGCCCAACTGATTCAATTAATTAATTAATTCGACTGGACAATTATGAAACGGACACGGGGCAAGCTCTGCCTCGTTTTTGTGCCCCTATTCCAGTCCGCCCTCGATCGTGTTTGAGTCTCAGAGACACGACTGTTCTATAAATAGAAGCACGCTAGGTGTTACCCTTTTTTACCAGATACAGTTACCCAGAAGATATACAATGTAGATATCTATTTATCTATCTATTATACAACATGGATCTATGTCATCTCTTTTAAATCTTCAAGATACTCAACAACAATTTTCTTAGTTTGCTCATGTTCAATACCAATTGTCAAATCCAATTTTTGATAATATTTATTAAATTTTCTCAATATTGATTTTAAAAATTTTAATAATTCCACATATCTCCATTTTAAATCATTAGTCTCTTCATCTTCGTTGATTATTGTTATTGGATCTGTTGTTGATACTTGTAATCCATTTATAGTGTCAATTAATTTTGATTCGGTAATTTCGTAAATCTTGATAAATACATCATTTGATATATTGTATAATTGTAAATTCGACAACACTCTCAAGAAACTTTCAATGGTGCTGATGTTTAACAATATGGCATAATTCTCAAATAAATTGATCAAATAACTCTCACCATTGATTAATTTATTTATAAGGAAAATCTCCAATATTAAATATCCAATTTGTGGTTCATGATTCCAAACTCTCAAGACACTTTCAATGATCCATTTGGATTTCAAATTATCATCATCAGTTGATAAATTTGCAATGATCAGTTGGTAAAATTCAAGATTCTTTTCGATAAAGAACTTGACATGTGATATGGATCTTGATCCAATTATACATGTTGATTGAAAGATTAAATTAATGATATAAAAATAATTTGCATCAAGATCTTTAATCAATTGTGTCAAAACGTCATCATATTTCAAATCAGTATCGTCACCATTCAAGATTTCAAATATCTTTTGACAAAGTTCATGTTTTGGATTAGTGTCATCAATGAATTTTAATTTCAAATTATCTTGTTCCCAATATTCAACTCCATATAACTGGGTGTCATACTCTTCGATATACTTATCATCATTCAATGAAATATCAAGAAACTTATGGAAAATTTCAGGTAATGTATCCTTAATCTTACCAACACTACTTAATCTAATCTCTTTGGCGATTAAATTTTTGATAAAAATCATAATCGGTTGAAATTTCAAATCATCATATTTTAAAACGTATTCATTCCATTCATGCCATTTCCATTGGAAACGGAAATTACTCAATTGAACTGCTAACCAATCTAAATATCTTGACCTCAATTCAAAATCCAATATTGTTATATTGGTAAAGAAAAATCTTATAGCTCTACCAAATACAGGAGCCATTGATTTTGCCTCTTTACTACAACATTCAACCAATACTGTATAAAAATAAATGATTGGATTACTGACATCAGGTAAATTGAAGATTAAATTCAATATCGATTCTGTCAATATGTCTTCTATTTTCCATGTTGATTTATAACCATTTTCAAATTCTTCATCAATTTCTTGTATTAATTTCGAAATCTTGGCACTTGATGGATCATCCATATCAACTTCCAAGATGGTTCCCAACTTCTTATCATTTAATATCGTCAATTTATCAATTGATGATCCTGGTTTAGCAAATGTCAATGGTTTGAAAAATGCATCCAATATTAATAATTGTTGTGAAACAATATTTTTATTAAATTCCATATTTTGTATAACATCTTGACATATGTCATTCAACAATATTCCAAAATATGATTCAATTGATGGTTTCGTTTCAAAATCATGTGTATTACTCAAATAAACTTCTAATATGATACGTGGATTCTTCCATAACGTATCAATATTTCCCTTCAATTGACATTTCTCCTTTAAAGCTTCCAATTGAATAGAAAATTGTGGTAATGAATGTTCAACCATTACAAATTCATTCTTTGTTTTTAAGTCTTCAATTAATGGTTCAATCAATTCATCAACATTTATCAAGGGTAAATCATCAATTGATAATGTATCCAATGATGGTTTAATCAAATCCACAAGAAATTTCGAGTCATAAGGTCTCGCGGTTTTCACTATGGAATCATCAAAATGTTCAAACATCGATGATGATTTCGGTTTGATGATCTTGAACTCATTCAGTAAATTTAATAATGAAGTGATGTTTGAATCATCCTCTTTTTGAAATTGTAAATATGGGATAGATATTAAAACGTTGTAATAAATCAGTTCAGCGATCCCATTTCTTTCTGTGCTTTCTTCTCCTTGTAACTCGATGGAGAGTTTTAAAAACTGTTCAAATATTTTGAAAACTCCATTGTTCAAAATCAATCCTCTATTGATTGCAAAGAATCTCAAGATTAATTTCAACTTGTTCAAATTATTATCATTCTTATTATTATCTTCTTCTTCTTCTTCTTCGCCTTCTTCGTCACTCACCAACAATCCATCGATCAACTCTTGTGATTTTTGATGCAAATATTCAAAGACATATTTACCAACAATGGAATTTCTCAAATTGCAAATCTTGATCAATCCACTTAAAAATTGTAATTTATGAGGTTGTTCAATAATCAATGCGTAAAAAGTTTTCAAAAGGGCATTTCTTATCTCTTCACTTTGTCCAATCTCTTCAGATATAGGAAATGACATATAATTTATATCATCACTGTAATTTTTCAAATTTTTTTCACCAAGCTTTGTTATATCCTCACAAAGTTTGATTGC
The DNA here is from genome assembly GCA_003706265.2 of Nakazawaea holstii. Classification (NCBI taxonomy): domain Eukaryota; kingdom Fungi; phylum Ascomycota; class Pichiomycetes; order Alaninales; family Pachysolenaceae; genus Nakazawaea; species Nakazawaea holstii. The sequence continues at coordinate 31,724 of PPKU02000038.1, read as the reverse complement.
CAATTGCAATTCTTGCGAGAGTTCTTGTCTTGGCCTTTTCAGAAAATGAGGTCTCTGGTGTCTGGTAAGTGGTTCCTCTTCTTCAGTCTCGTCTCTTCTCCTCTTGTTGATAAATGACATCTCTTGTATATAACCCTTCTTGTTATTCTTGTCTACACTTTTGTGGTTTTCGAATTGAAATTTTTTTTTTATTGTTTTGTTGTCTGTTGATATCTACACGACGAATTTCCATTATTATAAGTAAATGGTGAACTTGGCTTGTTTGTTTGCCTTGGCTATTCAAATGGAGCTCGTCATCTTCATATAATAGTTCAAGACTCTTAAACATACACACAACATCCAGATTTGAGACATCACTTGGTGTTCTATACTACAATGATTTCTTAAAATTACAAATCCTATTATATTTATATTTACATGGGGGTTCTTTCTTATTGTTACTGTTGTGGTGAATTTATTCAACATCCTAACTGAGTCACTACTCAAAATCAACTTATCCATTGAACACCACAGGTAGAACTTTCCTTGTTGGAGTTGGAGTAGGAGTTCTCAAATGAGAATCATCGGCATCATCATTCCCACCGATATCAGTTTCATCGGCATTGGTATAATTGAAATTCAATGATTTCTTATATTCACCACCGTGTTGTTGATGTGTTGTTTGACTTTCCAAATTTTTGATTTTGTCATTTGCTAATCTTAATTCTCTTTCGAAATTCTCCTTCATACTTTTCAAAGCTTGTCTCAATGCTTGCTTTTGATCTTCAATTGATTTCACTTGATTAGCCTGTGCTCTTAATTCTTCATTCATCAGCTTCATCTTGTGGAATTCTCCTTCTAATTGCTCATATTGTGAATTATTTTCCAATATGGTTATTTGATTTTCCAAATTCGGTATTAATTCACCTTTGAAATTATTATTTTCCAATTCTAAAGTTTCAATCTTTGACAATAATTCATTTTGTTCATTTGTAGAAATTTGCAATTTTGATTTATACTCTTTAACCATTTCATTTTGTTCCGCTAATTTTTTACTCATTTCCGAATTTTGATAATTCAAATCCAATGCTGATGGTTTCATACCATTTTCCCATCTCAAGACATGTTCTTCAGCGATATAACGTTTTTTACGTTCATTGGTTAATTCACTAACCAATTTAGCAATTTCACCAGATTGCAGTCTAATTTGCTTTTCAAGTTCATTCGTATTTCCAGTAATTTTAGTAGCAACTCCCTTTTGCAACAGATCAATTTTTGAATCTAATTCAAATTCTCTAGAAATGGATCCTGCTAATTCGTTCGAAACCATTTCTAATTCTTTTAACAATTTTGAATTGGATTGCATTATACCCAATTGCTCAACAGTGAGATTCAATCTAGGTACTTCTTTATTATCATTTGTCATTGAGACCCTCTTCATTGATACTTTTTCAGCCGCTTTTGTCTCCAAAACGTTGCCAATTGAAATCTGATCCGATGATTTGTTAACGGAATGATCAAGAGATAAAACAGACGAACCAACATCATCATATTTCCCAGCAGAGTCTAAAGGAGCAGTTCGCAAAACCTCTGTCTCACTACCAAAACTAAAATCACGGATTTGTCTACCCATTGTTGGTTGATTGTATTGAAAATCTTCAATTTTTTCAATATTATTACCGCCCTTTTCGATTCCATCTTTTTCAAATTTCTCAGCTTTTTCAACTTTCTGAGGCCTTTCAATAGGATCCATAGGTGGTTTTTCAACAACCTTTGATGGTTGTTTTGATTTACCACTGAATGAAATTCTTTTGATAAAACTTGAACGCTTAGTTTTCTTGTTACTGCTTTGACTTGTCAAGCTTGAATTCCTACTTTGATCAACTCTGTTTGAAAGTGGAGATTTCTTGATATTATCCAGGGACTGCTGCCTTTCCGTTACAACAGGAGTTCCCTTTAAGGTTTCATCTCGCAGTAGCGGTTTCCCTTCTTCTTCAATGTTGTGTAATGAAAATTGTGATGCAGTAACGAAAACGTCATTTTGTGTATTATTATTAGTATTATTATTATTATTATTGTAATCTTTTGAAAGCGAGTATAATTTTTGATTATTAGCGATTGCAGCTTTAGAGTTGAACTCACCACTGTCCACTGAATAAGTGGAGTCCAATGATTTTTGAGGTGATTCGTCGGTTTTGGTGGTTGGTTTCTCGGGAGAAGTCTCACTTGCACTGGCAGATGGTGAGAAATTGAAATTGATTTTTTTCAACACTCTTGTTTGAGAAGGCTTTTGTTGTTGTTGTTGTTGTTGTTCATTCGGTCCACCTTCGTCAATGGAGAATCTGGAGTTTGAACCTGGCACCAGTGACTCTTGCTTTGGGGCTGACTTCTCTTCCAGAATACTTTGTTGCGATGTATTAGTACTGTTTAAAGCAGAAGCGCTAGATCTTCCTGGAATTGACAGTCTATTGACACTATCAAAGCTTCCAGACAGTTGTGACAAGGAATTTAATCTTGGACTTCCTGAATTTGGAGACATAGAATTCAAACGTGGATCACTGGTAGACGGATGTGGCAACACGTTCAATCTCGGGTCGCTATTGAATCTTGGTGGCCCATTGTACAATGGTTGTTGTTGCATATAGGGAGAGCCTCTCATTTGTTGCAGTTGTTGTGATTGTTGTTGGGGTTGAAACAATTGCGGATTAGGGTTCGGCATCATTCTTGGCGGTACATTGCTCAATGACATGGCTCTTGGACCCAGTTGAGGAGGCAATACTAAGAATTGATTACTCAGTGCCAGAGCTGAAGTGTTTAATGACATCGACCTTGGATCTTCATTCATTGGCATCATATAATTCGATTGGAATTGACCCACTCTCGGATCACCTTGTAAAGTCAGTGCTCTGGAACCGGTAGTATTAGAAGCTTGTGCATACAGTAATTTCTTAGCAGCAGTCACTTGTTTCCTATATTCAGTATTTGACATTTTTTTACCCTTCAGTTGCGGTGCGGAACCAATTGGCCTCGAACCTATAGTTGGGATATAAGGAGCTGTGGTATCTGGTGCTTCTGTACCGTTGAGTCCGTATCTTCCTCTATCCCTGATATATTGTATGTCATTAAAAGTCATGTCTGCACCGTCAATATCGGCACCTTCATCATCAGCAAAATCATCATCTTTACTACCCCCCATCCAAGTCTTCTTGGAGAAGAATTTGTTCATTCCTGAGCTTGTTGAAACCAATGAACTTCGGCGAGAAGCCACTACAGGTTTCCTTTGTTGCACCATCGGTATCGGCGAATACGGTCTCTGTTGTGGGTATAAGCCATTCTGATACATTTGAGAATACGGCTGTTGTTGTTGTTGGAGTGGCTGTTGCATATATGCTTGTGGTTGTTGTGGTAGCTGCTGTTGAGGCAGGTACATCTGAGGCATACCTTGAGATTGACGAGGTAATGGAGATTGTTGAGGATATTGATTGATGGGTGTCTCGGAGCTTACATCTATTGCACCGAGTTCACTGATCATTCGACTTCTCATGCTTTCAGGCATCCCAACGGGGCCTCCAACTTGGCCTGGCCTGTTAAGTCTCGAAGTTCCGGCATCCATATTCGTTCATGAATATACAATTTGACGAGGGCTATAGTTGATATTGCTTCCAGATTCAATTTAATTCCAAGGGTCAAAACTATCGAAGGAAGGAAAAAAAATTTCTTGATACAATTTAAATGGGTACAACAAGACTGACGATCAATGGTGACAAGTCTTTTAAACAATATGAGCTTCTGATTCGATGATCGATATATAACAAGTTTAAATAGATATATGTGAGAATGATGAATGGGTGCTTAGCTGTAAAAATACCTGAACAATAGAGACAACGTTTGCAGGAAAAATGTTTGGAAACACCCAAGAGAGAGAGAGAATTTCATCTCACTAAATCGTTTTCAGTGAAGCCATTTTGGGCCTTTTGCACTTTCATGCAACAACAACAGCAGCCAGCTACTACTACAACAACCACTACTAGAACGATCTCGAGTAAAGATAAATAACACTTCTTGCCTAATTAAACTACATCTCTCATAAATAAAATCATTTCTTACCAATCTCTGGTAAATCTGACACTTTCCCAACAATGTTGTACCTGTATAGCACGTGATACCGAGTTAGTAAATCAGTTGAATGATATATATATATATATACATAAATACTCACCTGTTCTTGAAGAAGGTGAACCAGTCGTCTAACACTTTGAGTTGTTTCTCATTCAAAGAGCTATAATCGTATGAAACTTTTAAATCTGTATCTTCTGGTGTCAAACTTGACTTTCCCAATGCTCTAGAAGCATCTCTTCCAACGAATACGTGATAGCCCTTGCCAACTCCATAGGCATTAGTATTATTCGTCACATCGAAAACTGTTCCTTTGATTGCAATGTACATCTTTGATGATTGTTCGCCTATTTCAAAAAGCCAATGATAGCCCTTTGTTAGTACCATTAGCGTTTACTGAGAAAATAAGTTCATATAACACAACGTACCATCACATTTGGATAATTCCTCCACGGTGATAGGATCATCCTTTGGTGGATCCAATTGAACTTCTGTCTTTGGTTGGAATTTCCCGCTCATCTTACACCCGCTGTTATCTCTGTTGGTGGAAACAGCACCAGTGGCTGTTGTTTTCATTTCAATTTTGTGGCACTAAAGAGCACCAGACAGCCCCTAAATTACTTGTACTTATAGTATATGCTATTAACGACGATATTAGTGTATTCTACTCACTTGTTTATTTATTTATCTTTCTTCAACTCCTTGGACTCCTCTGTCCCCGTCTCTTTCTTTCCCTCCAGCTCAGCTCCCTTTGCCAACTCTTCATTAGACTTCAATTTCTCCTTTTCCAACTCACCGATGAACCATATCACAGTTCCCCATAACAACAAGGCAATAACTAACAAGTTGATGAAGTGAACCGATCCTGATATATATATCAATGAAATCAAAGAGATTATCAACAATGTAAACGACCCATGGGTAGCTTTAATCAATGCTGGGGTTGTCCCTGGTGTAAACACCGATTCCCAAAGTTCTGCCATAAACGATGCCATTTTTCAATGTTTTTATTAAAATAGTTTTGTATGCGTAAATATAGCTACCGAATTAATTTTAAATAAGTGAAATCAGACAGATATATATAAATGTACTGAATTCTTGTAACGAGAGTCAATCTTTATGGTATTGATGGTTGGCTTTATATAAATTTTTTGGTTGTATATAATTGTATTTTTTTTTGGCTTCACTTTTCAATTCATCATTTTTCACAATGAACTTCTACCACTTGACAGTTTCTCTTCATCTTGCCGTTTCAACAGCCTATGATCTCTCCATCTCAAAAGAATGCAACCGATAGTGACCACAAGTATAAATGCGAAACTCACCCATGTCATCGATTGCGCTCTCGTACCTACTGAACCAGTTATGATCAACATTGAACTTGGTTCGATCAAATATTTGGCACTATTACCACCGATATAACTCCACATACAACCTGTACCCCATACCAATGATGTCACTAATGATAACACAATAGCTGAGTTTTTCGCAAACTCAATCAATGGTAAAAATGACATCGTACAATATAAGATGTTCAACATTAGAATCAATGTCAATACCAAAGTTGCAATCAATTCATATGGTTTAATGACATGATTCGAATATTGTGAGGCAATGGAAACGAGATCTAAATCAGTGGAACTATTTGAATTGAAAAATGAAACGCCAAGGAATTCTTCAAATACACTGGAATCCTCAGTGCTACCGCATGTAGTAGAATTGTCCAAATTCACACAAACTCCAAGATAATTGGCTCTCACTTTCATTTGAGAAAGTTCAGAATCACCTTCTTCAGCATAGGCTTTCTCAATCAAGGGGAACATGCTGGAACTGGTGTTGAATTTGAATTCAACCAAGTACACTTCTGAGTATGCACTAGAATCCTTGGTGCAACCCATTAATAAAAAACCTAATAACATCGTCACAATAAAGAGTAATACAATCATAATAATTCTTGGTGCTTTTCTAAGCAGTAATAGGAGACTTAAACTTATCATTTTTCTTTGACTAACGTTGTTCTTAACACTTTTTTGATGATTAAAAGAATAGAAAATGTTTATACATTTGTCTATATATATATACGGCATGGTTATAATGCTCGCTGGACATTCTCAAAATCATGAGTATCATCTTAAACTATCTTGAAATCCTTTTCAAACAAAATCTAACCAACCACACAGGCGAAGTAAAAGCAAAAAAAAAAAAATACAAAATACAAAAAACTGTTAAATCAATCTTGAAACTTGTATGAAACATTGACATTAATGACCTTGTCATTTTTCAGAATCATGAGTTTTAAGCTTGGATTTCTTACTCGGTCTGGGCAACCTATCATTTGTGGTGAAAACTGCTGATATTAAAGCCACTCCTGAGAATCCAAGGGCCATAAAAAAGACATTTTTCAAACCATCCAGAATAGTGTTTCTCACAATATATTGACCTTGCTGATTCAATTTCTCTATGTTTTCAGGAGATGATAAGAACAGCATTGCATTATATTGATTTATTCCCTGTAACAAATCTGCATCAGTAGACTTGATCAACTCTTTGATCTTGTTTTTATATGAAGTTGTCAAAACAACATTCCCAAGATTTGAACCTAAAGTTCCACCAAGAGACCTTCCAAAGTTCAACAGCGATTGTGTCAAAATCAAGGCACCTGCATAATTCTTGTTATGGGCCAATTGTCCAATGATTGTCGCTGATTGAGTCTGTATACCACTACTGACTCCTATCACTATTTGTAAACCTATTCTCTTAGACATTGAAGATTCAACACCGAGCAACGTGAGTAATCCACATCCAATGGGTCCAAGTATTCCAGCAAGTATGCAAAATGGCTTCACATACCCAGTGGAGGATATAAGTCCAGCTCCAAATATTGACGCAACTATAATGCTTATAATTAAGGGTAAAAGCGAAATACCCGTGTGCCAAGCATTTTCTCCTCTGATGATTTGGAAATATATAGACACATAGATAACGACACAGATGAAATACGCATTCGAAGCAAATGCAGTAATGACAGCGGCAAATACTCGAGGTGGTGTGATAACTTCATAGGGCACCAATGAGTGCTTGGAAATTTTAAAAGAGTAAACCCAAAAAATGATGAATAACAATATTCCAAATATGAAGAAACATATCACAATGGATGAATTCCATGCATGCTCTTCACCACCAAACATCAATGCCAAGAAAAACAATACAATCCCACTTGCTAATAACAGCGTACCGACATAGTCAATTTGCGAGATTTTGGTTTTCCAATTTCCCTTTACAGGTGGTGGATTATAAAACAACAACAACAAGACCAATGCAAGACCACCAACTGGTAAATTGACATAAAAACACCATCTCCAAGTTGTATGAGTAGTGAATGCTCCACCGATCAATGGGCCTAATATCGCAGCAACGGCAAATGTCATTCCTAAAGTTGCCATAATCAAGGGCCTCTTGTGTATTGGAACCAACTCTGTGACTATGATGAACACTAATGATTGAATCCCACCTCCACCGACTCCAGCAAGGACTCTGCCACCAATCATCATATTCATCGATTTAGATAATGCACAGACTAAAGATCCAGCTTCAAAAAGTATGATTGAAACAAACATTGAATTTTTCCTCCCATAGATAATAGATATTTTCCCCCACATAGTTGCCAACACCGCCATACTTAACAAGAACAGCGATGCAATCCATCCTATTTGATCGAATGAATTAAACTCATCGCCAATAGTGGATAAAATTGTTGATATAATAGTCTGGTCTAACGCCACTAAAAACAAGCATAACACACATGATAAGTCACATAGCACTAATTTCAAACCAGTAACGTGTTGCTGTTCAGTAGTGGTACCATCACCGGCATCACTTTCTTTGAAGACTCTCCCAGATGCATCATAAATCTCACTCACTGTTTCGGTCGTACCGGTCGGCTCACCAATTGATGCACTCGTTTCGTGTTCGGCTTCAGATGTGCCGTCCTTTGTAGATACAGGACTTGAAGAGCTCATAGAGACATCAACTATTATTGATCCGTTCTGTAGTACGATTAATTTCCATCAAGTTTTGGTGGATCTTTCTACACATCTTTTATTATGCGTGCTACTTTTTTTTTCAACTTTCTTTTTTCCCAAGGCATTTGAATAATTATTGCTATTTACTATTCACATTTGAACAGTTATCCATTTATCCAGACAAGATATGGCCAAAATACTTCAACTGCAGGTCGTCATCATTAATTAAGTCATTATTAAACACATCAGAACATCCTTTAAACTTGTATAATATGTCATAAAGGCTCTGATTTAACATCTCCATTCTCTTTTTCAAAGATTCAATGTAATCTCCATCTGGTTCTATGGTGTTGAGAGTATTCAACAATTCCAATATATTGATATAAAATTCTTCATTAATCATCAAAAATTTGTACACCATCGACACCAAATTGTTCAATTGATGTATGAAGAAAGTCCCTGAATATTTTCCCTTAGAAGAAATAGCCTTTGTATCCAACAATTTATTTCTTGAGATGCTCTTGATGTATGCTTCATGATACTTGATCATTTCATCAATATTCAAATCATTAAATGGATTTGTGATCAACTCCAGTTCTGGAATGGTCTTCAACGTGGAGCTGTTGACTCTTGCAAGGTAATTAGCATTAGGTGTTAATTTGGCAAGTTTCTTGAGACCGTTTTCATCAGTTTTCACTTTAGTTTTGATATCTTTGGATTCAAAAATTTCCATCAACTTGTTGTAATTTTTCTCAATTATCTCATAATTGAAAAACATTGAAATTTTGTTTATAAATTTTGTCATGTTTGAAGACACAATATTTAATTTTTTCAAATGATTCATCGCATATATGTAATTTATATCGGCACTTCTCACCACATGATTTCCCCTTTTCACGGAAACTTTTAATTTCTTAACGTATGAGTTTATATCTTTAAACGATGTGGATTCCAACCATACGTGGCTTAACATGTAAGATACTCTCTTGATTTTGAAAAAAAAATTGAACAATCTCAAGTATTCCTTGATTGAATCATCAAATATTAAGGGCAAAGATGAGCGGTAATCCAATGTGAAAGAATCAAATCCAATACTTCCATGATTCAACATTCTTGCATCGATCTTATTTATGGTATCCGTTGGGTAGTACTTCAAACTGGAATCCTCAATGGCATCGTTAAGTAATCTGTTTAGCTTGTGACTGGAGAGTGATCCAGAAGGTTCATTTAACGTTTCAAACCCTTGTCGTATTATTGAATTTATCAAATCACCTTTTCTCATTAAAACATCATTTATCCCTTTGATATCGTCTAACAACTTGAACTTTCCGTATATGATTGAGCATGCATAATTTACAACCTCCTTGTATTGTGTCTCTATCAACATTGCGAATTTGTTTTTATCCATATTCATAAGCCCTTGGTGTTTATTTATAATAGTCATGTACCTATGGTTATAATCATTTAACCACTTCAATTCCTTACTGTAGTATTTTAAAAATACTATCGTCTTACCAATCTGATATATTTGACTTCCGATCTTGGAAGGGAAAAAAGACGGTATCCTTTCCAGTATAAAAGTGTAATCTTTCAAAGATCTATCGTGTCCGTTTGAATGAAATTCAACGAAAAATTCCTGCTCATTATCATGACCTACTTCACCATTTGTAATCCATTCCAAGACCAAATCATAGTATGGGATCAGCGATTTAACAAACAAGTTTTGACCCATTTCCTTGATCAAAAAGTCCCCATGATAGCTGAACTTGTATAACTGTGATACAAAATCAGACCCCGGGTCAGAAAGCAGTAGTGTGAGATGGTTTAAAAACCTCAACTTGATAATTTCGTCAGACAAATAAAGATGTAGTTTTCTCAAAGTAAGATCTTGTTGATTGAAAATAGAGTTCACCAATTTCAGGTAACCACCTAAGTATGTGCTCATCAGTTCCGACACAAAGGCAAGCTTTGTTTGAGAAAGATTCTCTTTCAATTTCAAGTTGGAAAATTTCGTGATCAATGTCTTGTAAAGTAACGCTGGCTCTAATAACAAGAAAAGAAATCCGCCGATACTATAGTTGATGTTTGAAGGTAATTTGATAACACCATCCTCTGTGAATGGGAATAAAGTACTTGTGGAGCCTAATAACGTGTATGATATAAACTGCAAGATGTCTTCATCCTTCACAATATCCTTATAGTCATAATAATACGGTTGGATTAATTGATTTAAAGTTTTACCACCGATTGTGAAACTGCTGGATCTAAAACTGGAACTTTCTTGGGCAGCAGCCGGTTCAAGAAATGGATTCTGCAAATGATTCATTGAATTGTATCGTGTCGTCGGTATATCCTGTTGTTGCTGCTCCTTTGATTTGTTATTATTCAAAGAATCCAAAAATGCTAAATAATTAGCAATTTGGTCGGCCGAATTAAACGTGAGCAAATTTTCAATCATCTCTTTAAACAATTTCCACCTTCTCCCTGATTCGTCATTCATGGAAACGACAGGTTGATATTTAGAAAGGATCATATTGGCATCAACAGTAAGGGTCCCATTCATGTTAGATATCACTGATGTATATATGTCATTGAATACGTTATTGACATAAGCTTCACCGGCCTCCCGTGGTAGCGCCTCTGTCAAGAGACGATGAAGGTAAACCCTGGTGATTTCTGGAGATGAAAAGGACATCTATCTCGTCTCGTCTGTATATTACTACGTCCACCAGTAGTAGTTGATATTTACTTTCTTTCTTTGTTTACAAAAACGAAATTTTAAAAAAAAAAAAAGTTGTTAAGCGCGTTCAATTAGATATTGATACGACTTCTTAATTATAGTCGTCATCATCATCATTCAGTATTCCCACCTTGAGAAGACAAATACAATCGACTCAAGATTTCCAATTCTTTGTTGAAATAATCCATCTCATAGTACTCATAGCCCAACTTGGACATTTCCCTTTGATAGTATTTGATGTTGTAGTATTGTAACAACGATCTCAAGGAGTACTCTTGTTTGTATGATCTTTTCAATTCTTCTCCAATGTCGAGATTGGCATTGTTGTAGTTATTGGTCAACCAATCATCTTTTAAGCCCACTTTGTAGTAAAGATATATCATTGAGATCGAATCCATGTTGTTAGATTTCCATTTCCGCCCATTGAACGGTATTATTAATTTGATAATTTTCAAAATGGGTCTGTAATAGAATTTGTTGTGTAATTTTAAGTAAAATTTCAACAAGTCGGTAGGCTTCTTCTCAATTAATTGGTTAACTCTTTGGGTCTTGTTATTGTTCATTGTGTAATATAGCACATTTAGTAAATTTGTCAATATGAAACAGTATTTCCAGTTATAAATGATAATATTTGGATTATTTATTCCGTAATAGGCCAGTATCAGTTTTTGGTTCAGTCCGTCTTTCAACATATCATTTTGTTTTTGAAACAGTTCCAACTGTTCTCTTTCCCAATCCTCCCTTTCCGACGATTTGTCAGGGTGCGAACTATTTTGTAAACTTTGTTGGAAAAAATTGTAATCCGGTATAGTGAACTCATCTTTGATTATTTTGTTGTAGCTAAATTCAGAGTAATATTGGAACTTTGTGTAAGCCAATTTGTCATTGTTAAACTTTTGAGACAATTCAGATTTCTGATCGTCATCAGTTAAATGGTCAATGAGATAATCATTGTGATTGTTAAGATGAATTGTACTTTCTTCACAATTAGTAGCGAGAAAGTCGAGACATATTTGATAATAGTTGTTATCGAAAACTATCATTGACAAAAATTCAAACTTCAAAATGTGTGATAGTTTAAACCATTTCAAGAGCTGATGTAAGATTTGCGAAGAATATTTCAAAGTAATCTCCTTCACCCTTGCAATTTCATATTTCTGCTTTAATGAGTTTGAAATGGATCCAAAGTCATTCTCATATAGCAATTTCGACGTCTCCTCTTTTGTGAGCTCTTTTTCTTGGATATGATTGAATTTTTTTGCCCTTTCCTTATTCAAAGATGATGACTCAATTGTCTGTAGTAAAACTTTTACCAATGAGTTCAAGTATGACAATGATTGATTATAAAATTCCTCCACTTTGATCAATGAGGTGATCTCATCTTTGAACTGAGGGTACTGAGCTATATCAGTTTCATCATATGTAAAATCACGTTTTGAAGTAGAGCTATCTTCAATTGTATTTAAAACTCCTCTTTCTTGAACTATAAAATCCTCAAAAACGCCCATGAACTGCTTTGTATTGATATCCTCCTTCACACTGTTGAAAAAAATCTCTGTTGCCTCTTTTATACTATATGGAGCTTCTTCATCTGCAGGGTATAGATAGGGATAAGACGATGTGTTTTGGAAAACTTTTTTGGTGTCTTTGAATTCAAAGAATTTTTCCTGTTGAGATACTTTTGGAGCTTCAAAAGTGATTGGTGTCAATGTTGGAGAAGGTGCTGGAGTAGCAATATGAATATCAGGAGGATTTTGATTGCTGTTGTTCAGCGCGGTAGCCCTTCTTTGGGAAAATGGTTCATTGATCAAAGATTCAGAGACAGTTTTGTTCAAAGTTGTGGACGATTGAGATCTATCTCTTGAAGCTGAAATATTTTCCAAGTTTGTCTCCACTTGCTTGGATAGTGAAGAGTCTGGTGGGACAAATGACGGATATCTCATCTTCAAATCTTCTTTGTAAAAATGATAGTCCAAAGGGGAAACATTATATCTTGAAGTTTCGGAATCAGATTGGTCTCCGTGTCTTGCTCTCAAAAATGATTTTGTGGATTTCAATCTTTGAGAGCCACCAAATTCCAGCAAGATCAATTTTGACACTAGTATGATGATATTTCTTATTTTGAAAGCTTGTTTCAGCTTGGATTGCAAATTTAGCGGATCACTGCTCAACCACCTCCAAGAATCTATTGACTTCATAAAATGTATTAGTAACAGAGACTCATGCAAACATTCCATAAACCTCCCTTTCTCTTTGAAATCTATATAGAATTGTGAATCGGTATCCAACGTGAAACATAAAGTGAGATACAAGATTGTCATGGCATAATGGCTCAATGTTGTCAATTCTAGTAATGAACTCAAAGATGCCTTGGGATAGAATTTGAGTATTTTATCATCAACAAGCTTGATCACTTCGAAAATTGTCTGGTATAAACCATCTTTCCCAATCATTTGAGTCAAATTTCTAAAAATAAAAGTTTTTTGATGTTCTTGATCAGTTATTTCATCGAAACATCCCATTGCTAGGTAATTGAAACATATCAAGATTCTCAACAAATTCTTATAATCTTGAGCTAGCAAACTTTTTGCCAACTCCTTTGTGAGTTGATCAACTATTCTTTTTTGTTCAGATTCACTCAGTGTCATGAACGATGTTGTTAATTTTGTAGAGTTGACAAAGATCAGTTTAATTTTTCCCAATTTGGTCAAATCATTCATCACAAACCAATCATTCACCTCTGTAAAGAAATCTTGTTGATCCGACATCTCGAATTTGACCTCGGGATACTGTGATAGAATCGCATCATTATCGTTACCATTCCCAGGAATTGAAGATAGCGAAGACACTGTTGTAGCTATTGACATCTCATCTGCGTCTGAACCATTGTCTGTTTCACTGTTTTGGTCGTCATCTTGTCCAACCAGTGATGATGGTGGAGGTGGAGGAGATTCGGAATCACTCCGTTTTCGACTTCGGTGTAGTAGCCTTCCAGGGGATGAGATGTGGGAAGAAGATGATCCATCGTAGTCTGGAATGTCCTCATTGACAATCCCGACATCGATGATATTCAGCTCTTCGAAGAGGTGAGCCTCTGTCTTAGAAACTGATGGTTGATGTGGCATTGTTTCATCCAATTACCTCATTCAATAATATCAACTACGTATAATCATCCATTGATCGTATATTGAGACAAAAAAAAAATAAAAAAACAAAACAATGTGACAAAAAAAATGGTTCTCTTTATTTAATCAATGATAAATCAACAGAATCACACCTTGACACATTATCAACCATGATACTGTGAATGCCACGACCATAATCTCATTAAACAGCTGACTAGTTCAGGAGAATGTCTGCTGGATAATTTGCTAGGGCTCCAGTTCTAAAGGTTTCTTCGGAACCTTATACAAAATCAAAAGTACTATCGGTTTAGACCAGTCAAATACAAACTAGAAAGTAACCCAGGATATTCGTCAGGCTTGGAGAATGACCTTAAGCGGGTTTCAAAAGAATTTAGGGTCAGGGCTTCAAATGTAATTCATCTATAACATTGAAAAATGCTAAATTTTATATCGACTAGCAAACGAATTGCACCACTTTTGAACACAATCTATTCAGTTTCGCATTTGCGTCAACTTCCACTGCCTGAAATTTTCTAAACTCATTCCAGAACTATCAAAGTGGTACAATGCATATGACTTTGGCCAGTTTCCAAAAGCTGATTCGGAATATTTAGAAAGTGAAGTCCAATTTGCGTCTGTCATACTTTCAATTAGCAGTCTGTTATGTGGAAACGTCAATTTGGCCATATGTAAGAAATTTCCAAAATTGGGGCATTCATAAATGGCTGTGTCATTCATATTCAATTTTCCTAAATGTGGGCATTGGTAGGGGTTCTTGATCTCCTTTATCTGCGGGTTGAAACACAATTTTGAAGTTGAAAGGTTGACTTGGTTGGGGAGGTTTTCAATCACCTGGATCTCATTGAAACTCAAATTCAAATCATTGATCAGATTGTTTATTGTCGCGTTCTCTTTTTTTTTAGATGAGATTATATATTAAATTGAGCCTAATTAATTCTTTAAACTCTATCACACATTGAATTTAGGTGATAAAGTTGATTTTCAAATTCAAGAATCTTGAAAGATCTTTTATGCTTTTGAATTTGAAACAGATAAATTTTATATAACCAATCTTGATAAACAATTAATTATTCCAATCCCACAGTAACCAAATTTAAAGTTTTCAATAACTTGGGGCCAGCCAAATATTTAATGTCACGAGTCATGCTACCCAAAAAAAATTGTTTAAGTATCAGGTGTTCAAGGTAAATTATCCCCTATGAGACTTTAACATCAGTGTAAAAAGTTTTGAAAATTGTAATTCTGCGAAAATTTGCCGTTAGGAGCACTTTAATACAAGCCTAAGATAATTTGAGTTGTTGTAGTAATCTTTTTTATCTTTTTATTTTAGATCATGATAATGGAATGTTATCTAGTATTCATTCTTCTCACCTATTGGTCACTACACTTATTTCACAAGCTTCCCCTTACACAATCTGGTTCACCTACAATTTTATTCCTTTTTTTATTTCATTTATTATTCAGACTTTTTTTCCTTCACATAGTGGGACACATAGAAATTAATTTCTAGATCAATTACAACTAAGTGATCTGATGTTGCCACCCTCTAATGAGAACAGAGACACAACACAGAAATTGCTTAGGCGGGCTTAGCATTCATCTGAGGTTAGCTTAAAACTAGAATTCATAGATATATAGTTAACAATAAACTCTTCGCTTGTAAAAAAAAAAACTAGTATTATCATATCATATCATATCCTCACGGATCTTTTGAATTAGTTTCTTATATAGTTAAGGGAGCAATCTTTTACTTTATACCCCCATATAGTAAACATATCATGATATAATTGAGGAAAAATAAATATCTACATAATTTTTATCAGTAGAGGCAAATAAAGGAGTTTGTATTTGGAAAATTAGGTAGCGCCACAGAAATTCAAATTCCTAGTGGAGCTGAATAGATTTATAGAATACGTAGAGTATACCATAAATCTCATCATCAAAGAGTAATCATTATCACAACCATTGAGATTCTACAATACTTGCAATCTTCGATATTTGACATCGTTTTTTAAAAAAGATAGGCCCTAAGCTTCATAGAGAATCCGCTCAATGGGAAAGAGGATATGCATGTATACTATTTATACCAGTCACCCTGGGAGTGATGTGTACGTGTGTCAAAAGCTATATCGAACTTACTAGTCTCTCTATATATTTCATGTAAGTAAAAGCACAGTATTTATACTATTTAGTGAGAAAACTAGATAATGCAATTTCTACAAATTAAGGCTATGAACAAGTTGCATGAGGCTTACATAAAATTAAAGTCCCTCTTCAATCCAAAATGTCATCTATTTTTAATTGAATTAGTAGAGTGACGCGTAGCCAAATAATTATCAATGCAGACTTATATCTAACCATTATAAACGATGAAGGTTCTGATATTATTATACAGGTGTCTGATGTATCATAAACTACAAAATGTGCTTATCTTAGATATACAGATGTTCAAAAAAATGAAAGTGGGAATGAACGAAAAATGCAGGCGTTCTGTTATTAAATGGTAGATGAAAAACAATTGTCTACAAAGTCTTTACAGATAGGATGGCATAGGGATGAAGATGGCGAAAAGGGAGCTATAGGATGAGTTTGAGGGATTTGTAGCCATTATTGTCATCTATGAAAATATTGAATTTTGAACAAAAATTAGATATCGTTAGTCGATATTCAAGCGATACTACCTTTCTTTTATGTGGAATTGAACAAAAATGCTTCCGTTTAGTGATAAACTGGATCAGCTCCATCCTTCCGATTGAAAGTTACGACTGAATATCAGTTAACCTAAGGGAGACAACGAACTACAGGGGAAGATCTGTTCAATTTGAGATAAAAATATATCAATTCAAAGATAACAGTGTCAGAAAATAACAGTGGCCATAAAAAAGGTGTGTCCGCGTCCCTTTTGAACAGCTAATAATTTTATTATGTTGACAATTGTCCACAGCACAGTCATTTCAAAGCAGGCATCCTTCTGATGGAGACCTTTCACGAAAATTTTGTTTGCTAAGCATCTCACGGCATCTATAAGGGATATGATTCCAATCATCACAGTTACACACGGGTCTTTCTAAATTACGGCGGTAACTATCCTCAAATTCTTGTATCTTTTCATCTAATGAGTGCTCCTTGGTCCAATCAAAGCAAAGTTCTCCAACATTAAATTCCAAAACACCTTCAAGAATTTTCCACTTATCTTTAGATATCGGCCATTCGAATCCACGGAATGGAAGCCAAAGCTCTGACAAATTTTTGAATTGAAGTAATTTCTCTAATAATGCATCACCATAGTTCGGAAAGCTCAAGATTTTTAACCGAGAACAATGCTCAAGATTTTCCAACTTGAGTAGACACTGGTTATTACATAAAATCAAACATCGTAAGTCAGTTTGCAGGGAAATGTTCTCGATTTTTTTTAAATCGTTCCTTCCTAGATCGAGGTATTTTAGTTTTGACAATGTACCTAGGCCGTCTAATTGCTGAATTTCATTCATTGCCAAATCTAAATACTGTAAGTTGGTCAACTCGTCCATGCCTTCCATAATTTCAATTTTGTTTTTCTTCAATATCAAAACTTCAAGGTTAACCAATTCCGTTAATCCTTCAATCTTCCTTATTTCACAATAGCTCAAATCCAAATGGGTCAATTTTCTCAATTTTGTCAACCCTGCTATTTTCTCAATTGGGTTTAGGCCGAGCTCTAGTTTTTCGAGATTCACTAATGTGTCCAATTCTTGGATATCTGTTATTCCACAATGATAAATCTTCAAATACCTCAAGTTGATCAACTTCTTTAAACCCCCAATTTCGCTCTTCGCATCGGATAATTCTAATGAAGTTAAGCACTCCAAACCATGGACGTTCTCCAATAGTGATATCCGAGTAGTAACCAAACTCAACGACTGCAACGACTTCAAGTCATTTAGCCTGTCTAATTTTGAGATGGGGCGACTGTTTAATCTCAACACCTCAAGGTTCTTTGAACCTTTAAAATCTGGAATTTCTGTGATATTTGCATAACTTATATCAACAATTTTTAAATTAGGCTTATTCGTTAAGTTGGAAATCGTCAAAAGATCTGGACAGCTTCCGAGAATCAAATCTTCAATCGTATCAGATAAACAGGTGATGTCATTTAAGCGGTTCAGCTTGATCGTTTTCAAATTAATATTTTCGATGTTCTTCAACTTCTGTACTCCAGTATTAAACAAATTTAGGGTTTCTAAACATTGAAGAGTCTCAACATTCTCCAACCTTTGAAGTTCACAGTTATAGCTCAAGTCCAAGTTTTTGAGCTTGGTCAAATTCCAAATGTTTTCAATTCGAGAGATCTCATTTTCTGCTAGTTTTAAAACCTCCAAATTTCTCAAATGATTTACGTTTTCAATCCTTGATATTTCACAGTGTCGCAAACTCAAAGTTCTTAAATTGATTAGCTTCTCAAGATTTTTGATCTCAGTAATACGATTATTGTCCAATACGAGTTCTCTTAACGACATCAAATGGCTAAGGTTCGGAAATTCCCTCATATTATTTTTTTCCAAGTTTAACTTCTTCAAATTGACTAGCCCTTGAAAAGCATCAAATTTGTGAATATCATTAATTGACAAATCCAAATCCTCCAAATTTTTCAATTGTTGCACACCACTAACATCTTTTAGATAACATTGGGAGGCTTTCAAATGCTTCAAATGGATTAGCTTGCATATTTCTCTACCAATAACTTTTAACTTATTCAGTGATATATCCAATTTTTTCAATTTGGGTAAGTCAGGAAATGAACCAAATGAGATCAAATTAGTGTTTACAAGAGACAAAGTCTCCAAGTTTTTCATATGTCTAATACTTGACAATGTTTTCAATTTATTGTTGTCAAGCCTCAAAACCCTCAAATTTTTCAAACCTTCCGGTATAGAAATGTTTAATGGAATTGCATCCAGGAACAAATGATCAATTTCAAGAGTTTCTAGGTTTTGTAAGTGTCTTAGATTCATCTCTGTAAACTTCAGAAATGATTCAAAAATATTTTGATCAAACCGATTTGCACCTTCGTTTGTCAATACAATGGATTTGATGGAATTCTTTATCGGTTCAAGGCACCTTCCATCATCCATTCCAATCTTTAGCCATTCTTCCATAGATTTGGTGTCATCATATATGAATGGACCATTCAGACGTTTCCCGTTGTAAATCACCACTTTTCCGTAGATTCTCTTATTAAGCATATGCTTCATCTGTTGGTCGATCTTTGTCGTGGCAAGGATGGTATTTTGCAAATCCTCTACACTTGTTAGTCGATCAAGTATTAGCATCATGACCTCTAATGGTAATGAGAGAAACGTCAGTACCATGTTTTATTGACGGTGCTAATATAACTATTCCAACTTAAAAGATAACAGAATAATAACAGATGTTCAGTTTTTTGGGGGAAAATTCAACAGATCAAAATGCGGTTTCTTCTGATCAATGGGAGACCGTAGCTCATAAGTATCACAACGGGCTTTCAAAGAACTTAAGAATTAATGGGTCTCCACCAATGATATCTTGATGGTTGTAACCCGTTAATACCCCAGGCTCTACATCAGTTCAGACGTTTTTTATTGATGGCACGATTAATTCACCTAACCGATGACTCTTCTGCAAAGGATATATTTTCAAGCCCTCTTTCCATTAAGATGAACAGATTTTTACTACTCCAATCTCGCTAAATACTGCAAAGGAATTTTTATCTTCATATATCAATAACAACAGCCTTTTTCTTATATTATTTGATGTTTTTCCGTTTGCTTGTGTTCATTACTGTTTTTGTGGTGATTTAAGTCTGATTTGCTAACAAATGCTCTTTTGGGATGATTACAGCTGCGCGAGCCTCACTACTTTTAGCTACTCGAAAAGAGGGTATCACAGTTGAGTAGTGCTAGAGATAAAAAATCATCAAAAAAAAGTGAAAAGTGAACAGTGAAAAATGAAGAAACCAACTATTGTGTATCTTACATTGAACAATCAAGGAACCATGTCTATCAATTTAGAAAACTGCTTGAATTTGAAGTAAGTAATAAATTCCCCTATCATAAACTTCAGAAGAAGAATGTCTTTGTGGTTTTAATACTTCCGTTACCGTGTGTTCAAAGATACTAATCTGTCAGGGTTAAAATCCAAACAACGATCAATACAACTTTCCAAGGAACCATTTATTCTTATAACCCTTCTTCAAACTTGCTAACTTTGGTCTTGGATGATAATTCCAAGTCAGTGGTATTGGATAAGAAGAGATTGGAGAATAGTTCACTGTCAAAGTCTAAAAATTATAAAATCTTGAAGACAACGTTTATCAAAAACATTCAAATAATATCAAGAAAACAAGCGTTAAAGACTATAAACAGTTCCACGAGTCAACCTTTGGAAACTATCAGTAATACAGATGACATAAAGAAAATAAATGAAGCAGAGCTCACAAAGAATTATGAAAAATTGGAGAAACAATATAAGCACGATTTCGAATTGAACAAGATCCTTCAAAGACAAGTATCGATTAAGAATCATCTTGGTATCGAGATATTTAAGAAATTGTTCAAGATATTACCGGAAAATGAAGTCAAGTTTGTTCCAGGTAGCAATGATATACTGGTATTTGGTTCTATCATCATCAAATATCCTTATTTGGAAGTGAAATACAAAGACACCAGAAAAGATGATGATGGTTTGGAACATATCAAGAAGATTGTTAGTGAAGCCAAGGCCAAGGGAGGTTGAATAAAATGATTATTAACATAGAAAATTTGCATAATAATAATAATAATAATAACAAAACTTGATCAGATCATATAATGATCTTTACAAAAATATCAATTTAAAAAGAAAAACGTATTGTATTATAATAAAAAAATCGCCCCGCTGCCACACACACACACAAACCTGGACCCAACCACTAAAACCCCATAACCGTCATTGCAATATGCATATCATTGGAATTGTAAAATATAAAAAAATGTTGAAATGAATAACTTGTAAACTTAAGCAAATTGTTTGGCTTGAATGTAATCACCCGCTTCACTGGCGGTTGGTGTATAAACACCCTCAGTTGAAGACTCAGCCCCATCATCGACATTTTCATCATCCTTAACCTCAACATAACTAAAGAATTCACCATTAGAGGAACCATCACTTTCATAACCTTTTGAACTTTCAAAAGGTACTCTTGTCCTATTTCTAAGCTGATTAGAGGAAACGCTATGATATAAATCATCTTCGTCATCTGATGCACTGACATTACTGGATGGGATTCTATACGAATCACTGAAAGGGTTGACTGACGAAGACAGTGTCGAGGGTGGATTTGTTGTATCATGGACGTTTCTATCATTCAATTCATATGAAGTGTCTGGATTGAAAGTCCTTTGAATTTCATTATTAATAGATTGTAATTCCATTTCTAATTCTCGTTTTTTGTGCTCAACAAAATCCTTGATCTTATCCTTGTTGATGTATATGGCTGTGGCAACGCCCACAGATAATCCGAGACCGAGTATGATTGGTAAATGAGCCGGCATGTTTGTTTAAAGTATTGATGTGATAATAAAAAGTGAATATTCTGTTCAGGTTTCTTTATATTATCTTTTTTTTTCTACGTCGCTCTAAGAGTAATTTGCTCTGTAATAATCAAGTTTATAAGCACAATCAAATAATTGTGAGGCCAGAGGTTTGAAGTTCGACTTGTAAGAATGAGTTTACATTATAAAACTCATGAGCGCTACAACAGTTTGAGATTTTAATCTCTGTTAGCTTATTATTATCATTGACTCTTTTGACAGGATTTTTAATCTTATTATAAAAAAAGAATTTGTGGATCAAATCAATTTCAAATTATGAATTGATTTAAACCACCACCACATCCCCACCATTTAGAATTGCTATATAATTATATGACCATCCACAGACTGATAAGCTCGTTAATATCCCTCAGGCAAAACCAGTACTATGATCCTTTGACAAACAAGACGTTTGATCTTGCTTATATCTTACCAAATGTAATAGTTTGTTCTGGACCAGTGGATGATCAATTGCACAAACACTATAAACCTAATAGATTAGACGAAATCACAAAATTTTTAGACTTGAAGCATGGTAAGGGTAATCATATGTTTTTCAATTTCCGATCAGAGAAATTAGGTTACAACGATGAAGATGTCAATTTGAAAATGTCATATTTCCCCTTTGTCGATCATGAAGCTCCTCGGTTCCAACTCATTTTGGAAATTATCGAGAGCTTGGATAAGTGGCTTTCATCTGATCCGAATCATGTAGCTGTGTTGCATTGCAAAGCGGGAAAGGGTAGATCTGGTACTATTGCATGTTGTTATTTGATGTTCAAGGATAATAAAATGACTCCCAATAGCGCCAATGAATATTTTTCCCATAAACGGTTTAATGAGTTCTTTACCAATTATGGTGTCTCTATATTATCACAGCGTCGATACATCAATTATTATTATCATTATTTGAACAATTCAAAATTGCAAAATAAAATGAATCTTGTCAATACAACATTGGTGGAAACGAAGATCAGCAAAATTAAGATAAATGATCCTTTATATCGATCAATCATCATTGATTTGAAAACATATGATGGCAAGGATTTACTTGATTGCATTCAATTAACAAATCCTACTGAATTTGACCAATCATCAGCGGTATATGAAACTGATCAATTCATCTCAGCAACAGACATAAGAATTTCATTCCAGCATTTTTTCATAGAATCACAAATTATGCAAGTACCTTCAACTTTTTGCTTTCTGTGGTTTAACAGCTTGATGGATTTGTACGGTACCCAATATGTTGCTGCTGGTAATTCTTCCCAGATCAATAGGATCTTGACGGATGATAACATGGTGATTTTACAAAATACCAAGAAATTATCATGGGATGAATTTGATGGATTTATGGGGACGTATCATCGTGGATTGACATTATTCAAATCAATTGAAATATCATATGAGATCCGATACAAGCTTGATGAAAATTCCGAATTCGTGAGTACGTGTCAATCTGAACCACCAATTCATGGGTCACATCTACGAAGAATTTTGTCATATCATCGTAATAGTAATATATAAGAATGAAAAATAAGATTCCCCCTGATTTTTATGTAATAACCAACAGCACGATCACCACCATCAATATCAATCCTATCAATAAGAAGAAACAACATCTCCCTTTCTTTCTTTGATAATTATCCAGCTTGATCAATTCCTGATTGGCAAACTGATTATTGTTCGTATAAGTGATCAAATTATCTTCTATCCTATCAACTTGTTGACCCTGTTGTTGTATCAAACTATTCAAATCTTTGAAAATGACATTGATCTCTTCAACACCTGATGAAAGTTGTGTAATATCCTGAGACCGCTGTTGAATTAAATATTGATGGTATTGTAATTCACGTTCATTGATTTGTGGTACTTGTTGTTGTTGTAATTGTTGTTGCTGTTGTTGTTGGTCTAATAACGGGGAAGATTCATTATAACGTTGTTGTTCTTCCTCTTCGGAGATAAGTTGTTGCTCCAATTGTTCATTTATCTGGAAATTTTGAATCTTTTCATGATATTCATTCTTCACTGTGACGAATTTTGAATTCAATTTTTTAAACTCATTGGATATTTTATTATATATGAATGATTCCTTATCATTCAAATCATGTAAATTCGTATCATTGTTCAATTCAGTACTTATCAATTGTGATAAATTCGACAAATTTGCTTCAAAAGTTGATAAGATACTTCGAAGTTTAGAATTATCTCTATTTGAACCAATCGAACTCAAATTTTTTTCAAACTTGTTCAAATTATTCGCAAAATCAGACACACTATCTGACAATTCATCCAATAGCAGGCTTTGCTGTGATACGGGCTGCTTCAGCACTGTTTGGGATTCGACATCGAAATTGGCAAATGACATCTCTGTTGATATTGTCTCACAACATAATCTTATGAATTCATCTCTGTGGTTTTATTTTTTTTCTCTCTGTGTGTGTGTTTTTTGCTCGCTCGGTACACAAATTTGATAAACAGCTCTTTTGATAATCATTGTTTATCAATTTCCCCATACAGGTAGAGTACAATCATTACATTTAAACAGTAAGCCTTCTACATTCTAACAAAAGGCCACTCATAATAAGCTCGGGTCTCGTTATTACAATACAAGCTTAATCTAACGTCATTCATCGATTCAAATAAAGTCTACTTATTTATTTATTTATTTATTTATTTTATATGATATATAATTGATTTAGCATCAGTACAAATATCTATTGACAAAAGGCTCACTTTTCAAAGGATGGCCCAGTTTGCCCTTTTTCAAAACTGGATATAAATCATCTTTATAATTATAACTGACAACGCTCATGTTACCCACTGTCAATTTTGACTTGTACAACTGGTGTTGTAAACCGTAATAATGATTTGCCCTGATTTCTTTATCAACTAATTCGTTCGTATCCATGCATTTTAAAATCACTTGTTCCTCTGTTTCTCCTTCTAGCGGTTTGCCATTTGCTTCATCCCAATATGGACAGTCTTCATAGTTTATCCACATTTGAGCTGATGGCCAAAATTTATTTCTGTTATAATAATCATTGCTGATAGGTGACGCGGATCCATAATCAATGAGTAAATTTCGAAGCCAATTTGATGGGAGGTAACTTATGGTATTTTCGAAATAAGTTGGAACCAAGGGAAACAATTCATTTAAATCATAAGTATGGAAATGTTTACAATGGACAAAATCTTGAAACAATGTCCTTGTTGGAGATGAACTATCAAGTGAATTGCTTTTACCCTCTTTCAAAACCAGATCTATATCATCGATCAATTTTCTCATCAACTTTGTTGATTTGTCACCATTGTTTTGGAATGATCCATTTTCATCGTAAAACTGATCTATATGCGTTGGCATTATCGTTCTTGCGTGGGTCCAACCAGTTTTTTCCAAATATTGTTTCTGTATTTGCAAATCGTATTGTGTCTCACTATGGAAGTCTGCCAACGCTGTCAAATCTATGTACAACCCAGTTTCAGTGTCAATCAATCTAGCATCGATGTTATTTTCACCATTGTTGATTCCATTTCTGTCAAGATACAGTGGATCAACATCGAATAAATATGATCTTATTCCTAACTCTGCTCTATTGTCAATTTTGAGTTCATCATTCACATATGTCAAGTCATCACTGAAATCATAGATCAATGTATTATTCATAAATTTTGCCAATCTGTGCAAGGATTGTATTGGCATTTGTAAATCTAAATCACCATCATAGGGCATACTACCACCATTCCAATACCATCCGATCAATGAACCATGATTTAACCAACTTGGAATTTCAAATTCTTGACAAATCTTAAACCAAGTTCTTGCTAAACGATGTAAAATTGTTAAATGTAATTCCTTATCATCTTCGAAAGTTATATCATGGAAGAATCTCCAATCGTAATGGTCAATCTGCTTAGTACGTAACGATGGGATACCATAATACCATGGTTGCTTTTCTTCATTCTTTAAGATATATTCACCCCATTCCAATAAATGCTCCAATTGATCGGTACTCTCCTCTCGTTTGGCTCTTCCAATCTCTGATTTCAAATTTTTAATTTCTTGAGGCAAATACCATTTAAATTCATTCTTGTCCAACAGGAGAGGTTTCATAGGTGGATCCAGTGAAATCCCCGAGCCAATAATACTTGGAGTTACCGGTTTACAAATTGGGTTGACTTCTGGAGTATCTGGAACAGTGATCAACTCATTCAATTTGATCAACTCACTGTACACGGAGAGACCATTGGTCAATATGTTATCTATTGTATTACCAGGTTCCTTTTCCAACGTTGATTTAATAAATTCATCAGTCAAGGTATCAAGATAACTGTTTAATGAGACTTCTTTAAAAGGTTTCAATTTTGTCAAGTCATTTGCACCATTAGATACATTTACCAAGGGAATCATCAAGCTATTTGCACCATTTACGCCACCTAAAAACATAACATGGGATGGAATTTCCAGGGCTGTGAGCATGTGAATCATCCCATAAATACGCCTCCAATGAACATCATTCAAGTATTGGTCAACTTTACGCACAATCTTAATCGGTAAGTTATAATCATTGACAAAATTTGGGTTTTTATAATTATAATCTTCACAAAATTCATCCAAAAATGAACCTGGTAGATTATGTGGAGCAATGTCCCTGAATTTTTCACATGTAATCTTTTGCTTGATAACCTCTTTGAAATAAGGCTCTTGTGTGATTCTGGTTGCAATATTATTCAACATGCCCCAATTAAAAGGTAAC
Organism: Nakazawaea holstii; assembly: GCA_003706265.2. Lineage (NCBI taxonomy): Eukaryota > Fungi > Ascomycota > Pichiomycetes > Alaninales > Pachysolenaceae > Nakazawaea > Nakazawaea holstii. Next base: position 5,378 of record PPKU02000038.1, on the reverse strand, counting down.
TTGAAATCTGATGGTAATTCTCCATTTTGCAAATTCTCATTGATAAGATACAACCAAAATGCCGGTAGTAAACGTCTATCAAATTCGTCATATTGCTTATTTTGCTTCAGATGATGCATCACTGATATCGAAGCTTTTTCATACGTTTTCTTGGGGAATAGCACTCTTAAACGTTGATCTTCCGTGCTCGTCAACACCGGTTGTGCTGTATTTCTATTGATGATGCCATTTTTCAAAAGTGAAACCTGATATGGTGTTGAAAATCTATGTGAGTGATCACTGACACTTATTAGATATATGACCTCTATGACTATGAACAAGATGACAACGACTTTCAAATACAGACGTAGCCTCAACTTATGAATGTAGAATTTCTGGTTCATAGTATTGTGAATATTACTATGTTGAACATATATTGACTGGTGTAGATGTTGATAATTTTATTAGTATATGTGAGACATATCTAAAATGATGAACAGAAGGGGGCAGTATTCTGTCTTAATATACTCTGTGAAAAATTACTCAATACAAAAAAAAAATAATAATAACAGAGAAAAAAACAACACTCCAACTGAGTGGTGTTGTCTCTTGAGATAATCCTTGTTTATTCAGTGACAACGAGTAATTAGAGAGCGAGAATCACAGTCAAAACTAAGCTGAGAGATGCTCAAAACTTACAACACACGCTTTGATTTGAGAGATCTAGAATTAAAGAGAGGATCTAAGCAATTGCTATCGTTATCTCTACTTTGGAGGCTGTAACAATATGTAAAGATAGTACTGAAAAGGTACTATTTCGCAAGTTACAGCTGCTCATCTTGTGTCAGTAGCATTATCGACATTTGAACATTGATGAAACATTTAGGGTAAATGTGTCAGTTGTAAGAAGAAAGCATCGCTGCATACGATCTTGAGTGGTACCTTGAGTGCTACACTCAAGATCCGTCTCAAGATAAGTTAAAGTCGCAAGAGTGAATGGCTCAATGTATCGTGTCCTGTTCTGTCCTGACCCTCGTGCGCTCGATAATTAATTTTAATTTTTTTAATCACGCCCGATTCGGTCACTATTTATCTACTTTCCTCATCACTATCTCGATATCAAATAGACAATTCAGTCAGCTTTATTTGCTTTTGAATGCTTCAGATTTTCACAGCAAGCTCACAGTTTTCTGGATAAGAGATTCTTGCGTTGAACGAATACTGTAATCTCAATTAACTTGTATATGACAAGTAATACACGGTCATTTGTAATGGAAAAAAGAAAAGGTGCGAAATAGTGGTGGGCTACAAATGACTGTAGTCTAAACGATATCTGCGATGAATACCAGTGTTTACTTTTTGGATGTAGATCTTTTGGAAACGCTCTTATGTAATCCCCACCTCAATTTCTACAATGTAAACTCCAACAAATGCGTTTGTGTTTATGCGGCATATTCACTACAACAGATATTATTCACAATTTAAAAAAAATATTATTATTGAGTATTGGAATATAAGAAAATATATAGATGACACTGAAAATGCAAAACAAGTGTATTAGAAAGATTCATAAAAGCGTTAATAGGACATCAAGTTGATAAACCTTTAGTTTACACACCAGTAGTATGGTTAAAGGTGTAAACAGCAGCAGCTGGCCATGATAAGAAACCAAACATCAAAACACCCCATTGAACAATAGTAGGAGCAACTCTTCTTACTTCGGCAAGAGCTGGATTAGGACCTAATCTCTTTGGTACGACGGCCTTTGAGACTGCATGTCTAGCAACTGATGATGTGGCGAATTTTAATGGGATTGCAAATGACATTGTTTGAATTGTTTTTGTTTTGGAATATAGTTAGAAGTGTTAATCAAATTGAGTTGTAATTGATTGATGATTCCATTAGAAGAGAAGTATTTGAGATTTATCAGAGTTTTTATATCTACAAGGTACTAGTCATTTCTGTCTTGATTGTGTTAAAAAATCATAAGACCTGACACTGAAAAGAGGATGATTTTTTAGTAAAACCTTTTAGAAATAGCATGATTTTTTATCTCTAGCACTCTTCAACTGTGATACCCTTTTACCCAGTAGTTAGCAATGTGAGGCTCGCGCAGTCGTCAACGTCTCAAAAGAGCATTTGTTAGCAAAATGTAAAATCACACCATAAAAAAAAACACATCAAGAAATTCCAAGAAATAAGGGCTGTTATCGTTAATATGTGTAAGATGAATGTTCATTTGCGGTATTTACCGAGATTGTAGTCTTGAAAATCTGTTGATCGTAATAGAAAGAGGATGTAAGAATAAGTGTTTATGCAGAAGAGTCATCGGTTAGATGATTATATCGTCCCATCAATATAAACCGTTGATACTGATGTAGAAACTGGGGCATTAACGGGTTGTTGATTTTTTGTACCCCAATTGTTCATATATACTATCTCTTGAATATACTACTCAGTAGTTACAAAATCTTAGAGCTGGTGCTTCGGTTGTGTTTCGGCCTTGCTTGACAGTAAGAATACTCACCATGTTCATGTCATAATTATTACTTCTTGAGACAACCATTAAGGCCTTGTTGCTGGAGACTCATTGACTCTTAATATCTTTGAAAGCTATAAACAACTGATCAAGGGGAAATATGAGTTGTGGGAGAAAAGATGATTCAAGTCCACTTTGATTTTCAGATACTTTTTTATCTGCTGGATTTTCTGCTGGATTTTGTTTCATAGACCCCCAAAATACTGAACATCTGTTATTATTCTGTTATCATCAAAGTTGAGTTATTTAGCATTGGCAACCAAACATGACACTGGATTTTTTGTCATTACCCTTGGAGGTCATGTTGTTAATATTTGATCAACTAACAAGTTTACAGGATTTGCAAAATATCGTGTATGCAACCCCACAGATGGGGGATATACTCAATGAGAAAATTCACGAAAAAGTTCAATAGCAACTTGTTCTCATTGGATTCATTTGCTGAATTACCTAATCTTAAAAAATTGGATATATCACTCAATGAGCTAATAGTTATTACAACAGACATACACAAGTTTATCAATTTAAAGCATTTGAAAGCTGCAAATTGTAGTCTAGTACTTATAACTGGTGTGCAACAATTGAAAAGTTTGGAGGAATTGGATTTGAAATACAATTTTATTCAAAATTTTGATCCCTTTCAAGGGCTCGTGAATTTGAAGAAGTTGAACTTGGAAGATAATTACATAAAAGAATTTCCGAACCTCAGCCATTTGATATCGTTAAGAGAACTCCTATTGGATAATAATCGTATTACTGAGATCAAAAATCTTGAAAATTTAATCAATTTACGAACGTTGAGTTTGGATAATAATCGTATTACTGAGATCAAGAATCTTGAAAAGCTTATCAATTTACGAACGTTGAGTTTGCGGCACTGTGAAATATCAAGAATTGAAAACGTGAATCATTTGAGAAATTTGGAGGTTTTAAATCTAGCAGAAAATCAGATCTCTCAAATCGAAAACGTTTGGAATTTGACCAAGCTCAAAAACTTGGACTTGAGCCATAACCATGAACTTCGAAGGTTGGAGAATATTGAAACTTTAAAATGTTTGGAAACCCTAAATTCATTTGGGACAGAAGTACAGAAGTTTGAGAACATAGAAAACAATAACTTGAGAACGATCAAGCTGCAAGGCGTAAATGACATTTCTTGTTTATCTGAAACAATTGAAGTTTTGATTATCGAGAGGTCCGAGGATCTTCTGACGATTTCCAGCTTAACGAATAAGCCTAAGTTGAGATTCGTTGATATAAATTTTGCAAAAATCACAGAAATTCCAGATTTTGAAGAATCAGCGAACCTTGAGGTTTTGAAATTGAACTGCTGCAACATTTCAAAATTAGACAGACTTGATGACTTGAAGTCGTTGCAGTCGTTATGTTAGGCTCATACTGAAATATCCCTGTTCGAGAGCTTCCATGGTTTAAAGGGCTTAACTTCGTTAGAGATATCTTATGCGGATAAATTGACCGAAATCACAGGCTTGAAGGCATTAACCAACTTGAAGTCTTTGAAAATTGAAAGTTGTCAAGTTACATGTATCCAAGGATTGGACACACTAGTGAATCTCGAGAAACTAGAACTTTGCTTAATCTCAATCAAGAGAATAGTAGGGTTGACAAATTTGAAAAAATTGACCCATTTGGATTTGTATTGGTGTGAAATAGAAGAAATCGACGGATTGATGGGGTTAGTTAATCTTGAAGTTCTAATATTGCACAAAAATCAAATTAAGGGAATGAAAGGCCTCGATGATTTGACCAACTTACGGTATTTGGATTTGTCAGATAATGAAATTCAGCAAATAAACGGCCTAGGTACATTATCCAAATTAAAATACCTCGACTTAGGAAAGAATCAATTAAAAAAAATCGAGAACATTTCTCTGCAAACTGATTTACGATTTTTAAGTTTACATGATAACAGGGGTCTACACGAGTTGGAAAATCTTGAGCATTGTTCTCGGTTAAAAATCTTAAATTTTCCGAACTATAATTGTTCTTTTTTAAAGAAATTACTTCATTTCAAGAATTTGACAGAACTTTGGCTTCCATATCAAGCTGACGAAGACAACCTTGAGGAAATTCTGGAGTCTAAAGATGAATGGAAGTTTCTTGATGGTATTTTGGAACTTAATGTTGGAGGAGATCATTTTATTTGGACGAAAGAGGACTCATGCGATGAAAAAGTTGAAGATTTCAAACGTCACTACCGTTATACTTCACCAACCCAAGGAAACGCTTGTAGACATGACTGTGATGGTTGGAATCATGGTCGCTATCATTGCCCTAAGATGTTTACCAGCAAATATTTTGAGGGAAAATCGCCATCTGAAGGATGTCTGCTTTAAAGAGAAAACAAGAATCCTGAAGGTTAACGTTTTGTGTATACCGATCAATAACAGTTCATATGAGATCCCAAGATCCCTTAATTCTATCCTTATACCAAGATCAACATATTTGTATTGCATGATAAATTAAGTTTCGGTATACTGTGTCCCTCTTTGCCCTATGGGGTCTTCAATACCTTCTTCTTATAAAGCTGACGGCACATGATGAAAAATGCATATATTGTGTATTCTCTGTGAAAGTAACTAGTGAAGCTGCTTCACATTGCCCATTGGTTACCTAACTCATACAATAGTCATTCCATCGTATACCACATGGTTTAAATTTGATAAAATTCATAATATTGAAAAGAAGTCATTACCTGAATTTTTCAACAATAAAAATATCAACAAGACACCGGATATATATCTCAATTACAGGAATTTCATGATAAACACTTATAGATTGAATCCAAATGAATATTTGACTGTGACCGTTTGCAGAAGAAATTTAATTGGAGACGCGG